>CM051542.1:41552130-41619069 GCA_028022735.1 Gypaetus barbatus
TGAAAAGGAGCCTTCAAGGAGGAGCAGGTACGGCCAAACAAGGAAATGAAAAGGCAGCTGTGCAGGAAACCAAAACACAGCCCGTATCATTAGCTGGGATGTTTTGCATTTCAGATGAGCTTCTCAGAAAATTATTACTTCCACAGAGGCTTCCTCTGGACCTGGGGCAGTGCAGGACCAGTATAAAAGCCACCCCAGCTCTTCACTCTCTCATCCGCTTTGCTCCCCTTCTTCTCCTTCGGAAGCAAGTGAGTTGGAAGCTCTGTCCTATACCGGGGCTTGGGGCTGCCTGTGTTGGGAGGGGAAGCGGGGAGAAGGTTTGGCGTGGAGAGGGCCTGGTTCTGGGCTGAGGGGACTCTTGGGCTCTTGGCTAGGAAAGAGCTTTCCTGGGCCTGGCTCCTTTTGCTCGGTGCCCAGGTGGACAGGCAAAGAGGCCTGTGAACTCCCTGCACAGTCTCCAGCTCCCCAGCCAGCACGTGCCTTGGCTCCCTCACGGTGGGCGGACAGGCTGCTCCTCACGCGCCCCTGTGCTCCTCCCTGCCCTCTCCCCCAGGTGCACCTCCAGCCCCGCGACATGTCCTGCTACAACCAGTGCCTGCCCTGCCAGCCCTGCGGCCCGACCCCGCTGGCCAACAGCTGCAACGAGCCCTGCGTCAGGCAGTGCCAGAACTCCACCGTCGTCATCGAGCCCTCCCCCGTGGTGGTGACCCTGCCCGGCCCCATCCTCAGCTCCTTCCCGCAGAACACCGTTGTGGGCTCCTCCACCTCCGCTGCTGTTGGCAGCATCCTCAGCAGTAACGGAGTGCCCATCAACTCCGGGTGCTGTGACCTCTCCTGCATTACCAGCCGCTACTGCGGCAGAACATGCCTCCCCTGCTAAAGCTGCCGCCGGCGGACCCACAGAAGGACCCCCAGGAACCCAGAAGACGGTCACGGACTGAGCACGGAGATCCTGGCCATCGCTTTCACAGGGACTGAGCGTCCGTGGCTCCACCTGCAAAGGAAGGCAGGAGGCGGCGCGCCTGGGCTCTCTGAAAACATGGCCCTTGCCTAAACGTGCCAGTTTCTCACTCTCTTCTCTCTCCCTCCCTCTCTTTTCTCTGTTGTCTTCTGCTCCCCTGGGCTGTGATCACCTGCTAAGCCCCATCCGAGGAAGGGCCTGCTGCCCCCCTCCCTCTCAGGGACAGGCAGGCAGGCAGGCAGATGCCCGGTGCAAACTCCACCCTGGCCAAGGGGCAAAGACTCCCAGCTACCCCTGGTGCTCCCTGCACCATGGCCGCCACTCAGAGGACCTCCTTTCCCTCTTTCAACTCATTAAAGTTCTGCTGCATCCCAGCCTGGGCCTCTGCGTGGTCCTTCTCTCCCCACACGCTCCCCCAGCTGCCAGAGAGAAAGGTGTTGCTCTGGGGAGAGCCTGCGGGCACAAAGGAGAGCCATCGGCCTTCCTGGAGGAAGGGGAGGGTCAGGCACAGGCAGTGGGCTCCTTTCAACACACTGTCCCTTGCAGCTGAGGAAGATGTCTCTGGCTCCTTGCAGAGCCAGCAGCCGTCAGGGCCTGCCTTGCTGCATCCCTGCACACAAATGCCCTCCTCAGCCTTCGAGAACGCCCTGCGGATGGTGGGGAGCCCAGCCAGTGCCCCAGTGAGGAGTCCATCTCCCCAGCCGCACTGGCGGGTGGCGCTGGCACTGGGAGCTGCTTCTGCATCCAGCCGCCCCGGTGAGCTCTCCCTGGCAGGCAGCTCTTGCTTCAGGAGGGCCCCTCTCCCTCTGGCAGCTGTGGTAGTGGTGGTGGTGGTTGCATGACAGGTTGCTCCTCACACCCCCCGTGCTCCTCCCTGCCATCTCTCCCAGGTGCACCCCTGGCCACAAGACTTCTCCAGCTACAACCTCTCTCTCCCTCGCCCACCTGCCTTTGTGGCTTCCTGCTACAAGCTGTTGCTTCTGCCGCATTTCAGCTCTCCCTGCGTAGGCTTGAATCTTCTTTGTACATCTTGGGGGATTTTGTCTATCCCCAGTCAGGCTGCCAGCATTTCCTCCAGCACAGCTAGAAGAGGCGGAGTTTCTAAGTGCAGGTGTGGTCTGTTTTCCTGACAGCTCACTCTCTGTCTCTCTAGGCATGCATGTAGAAACAGTACGTAGGAGGATTTGCGTTATCTGCAAAAGAGATGCGTAGAGTCTTGCCCCCCCCTTCCACGACCATTGCTCACAACACGTCTCCCATCCTTTGCCACGTGCCATCTGTGGCCTCCGCTCTCCCCAGAGGATAGCTCCCGGTTTGGCCGGAGGGTCGGGACTCCCCTTTTTCCTCCTCCAGCGCTGACAGTCCCAGCAACCCACTGCCCTGCTCCGCTCCAGCCCGACACGCGTGTGTCACCAGCCTCTGCCAGTCCCACCAAGGCTGCCGGGAAAACCTGGACCGTGTCACGCTCTCCACTCAACAAGGTGCCCAGGGAGCTCCCAGGAAGCGGGAGCTGAATCTTGCCAGCTCGTGTGCTCTCCTCCCTCAGCAGCTCAAAGCTGCCTCCAAACCTCAGCCCAAAGGGTGGAACAAAACACTCTGAGGGCTGCCTGGGCTGCCACACCTCTGCCCCAGGGAGCCTTTCTACTCACATTGCCTTGTGGTTAAAGTACTTGCTCAGCCAAACCAAGGGAACCAAGCAGCCACCTCTGCTGGGCCCCAGGCTCCCCAGTGCCAGAACCAGGTTTTCCAGCACTGGGAGCCTCCAACTGGTGCAGCCAGGCCACAGCTCGACCTTTCAAAATCCTCTTGGTCACAAGGGCCCTGAACATCCTCACAGGCACTCGTGCCCGCTTGTAAACTGCCGCCTCTTGTCAGAGTCCAGGCCAGGCTGCCCAAGGGGAGCCGCGCACCTAAGATAGGCGGGTAGGAACCTGCTGGCAGTTCCCAGAACTGGAACTGCAGTGCTCAGGCAGAAGGAGACAAAGGAGGCGGCCAGGGACACAACCCTCACAGCCACCCCCAGCAGGGCAAAAGGCTCCCTGGTGAACTTCTCTGGCCACCCAGCGCACAGACAGAGACAGGGCAGCATCTTTGCCACGGCACACGTTCATCCCGAGCCGTGCTGCTTTCCTCCTGCGTGGTGACACCAATCCCAATCCTTACCTCGCCCTCTCCATCCAGCACTTCTCGGGACATTCAGCTCTACTTCCTTCTTCCCAGGGCTTTCTGCCCACATGGTAAGTCTGTCTTTCTTACCCGAGACAAGGCCACTGGGCTGAAGCCGCCACTCTTGACACAGGTTGTATTTTGTATGGGGGAGGGGAAGGCAGCACACTGGGAGGCGTCGAAAGGTTGTCAACGACGTCCCACAGGGAACAGCTGTCCCTACCACATAATCGATCAGCCGTGCATTTTAGCGACGATCCCCCAACCAAATAGCTCATCCTCTTCATGACTTCTCCATGCCTTTTCATACCATAACTACCCAGTCGCCATCCCCACAAAGTGTAGGGGCTGCCATGGAAAACTCAAGAGCAAATGCCAGTGATTTTGACCAGAGAGTCCTGTCTCTGTAGAGCAGCTGGCAAGCATCTTCACAGCTCTCTTGCCTTGTGAGCAGCCCTTTATAGTGGGATGGACTTTGCTCACCAAGTCGTCCCACTGACGGTGGTGTGAAGTGCCCACAGAGCGCCGCCACTGACGACCAAGTCCCAGGGAAGCCCCAGCTGGGTTGCACTACCTTGCACCTCCAGAGCAGCCGTCTCTTCACCACGGAAGCCATGTACGCTGTCATCAAGGCGATCACACATACTGCCTGCAAGTTACTTGTTTCATCAGAGTAATTCCACACAGAGTTGTTACACATGGGCATTGTGTCAAGGAAAGCCAAGCGATCCCTGCACATGGAGAACAGCTCACGAACGACATCCATCAAAAGAGCTCCACAGCTTCCCTTGCCCTGCATTGCCTTCCCTTGCTTGACTTTTCCTTGCTCTGCCTTCCTTGCCTTGCCTTGCCTTGCCTTGCCTTGCCTTTTCTCCTCTTCATGTTTCCCATCCTGCGTGTAGATCCTTCTCCACTGTCAGTGCAATCCCTCCTTCTCCATCCCACCTCCCCCAGCTCCCGAAAGGAGCTTGCCTCAATTGCACGCTCCCTGTCCTTCCACCATCCTTGTACATCCTGGCGAATACCACTCTGTTTCCCAACTTTCTTCCTGCTTCCTTCACCTTCTGCTTTTTCAGGCGCCAGATCAGTCAGCTGAGCAGAGGCGGTACCAATACTGTTGAAGACGGACACCCCTCTGTCCCGGGAGAGGCTGGTAGTGGGGTGGGTGAAGATCAGGGACCATGGCCCAAAGAAGAGCACAACCACAGCAAAGTGGCAAGTGCCTTGCGTCTCTCTTCTCCTATCTGCTGCCAGGTGGAGAGCTGAATCACCCCACAGGAGCCCAACAAGGCCAGGTAGCACACCAGGGAATTGGTGCCACCTGTGGAGACAAGGAGCACACCAGTCCAGCAGCTCTCAGCACAGGCCAGCACCCCTCAGAAGAAGCAGTCAATGACATTGGGGCTGCGGCTGGGCAAACAAAAGTGAGTGCCACTGGTGCCGACAAGGGGAGAGCGGCCCCAGCCCTCAGGCCTGCTACTGCAATGGCACAGACCTTCTCGCGTGACACTGTGGATCCCCGGGGCTGGCACACGGCCACAGATCGGTCGTAGGCCACGACTGCGAGCAGGAAGATCTCAACGCAGGCATGCTGGTGGAGCAAGAAGAGCCGGGCCACGCAGCTGACAAAGGAGCTTATCTTCTCCACAGATAGGATGTCCAGTGGCATTTTCAGCATCATGACCAACGAGTGGCCGATCACCGAGCAGGTTGATCAGGACACTGCCCCGTGTTTGGTCTGAATGTCTGCAAGGAAAGAGATGCCACAAGCTGCCTGGGCAACATCTCCTGGGCTTGGCCACCCTCACAGTAGAAGAGTTTTTCCTCATGCCTATGTGGCATTTCCCTTCACACTGCTCCAGTATGCACACAAGGGCAAGTGAGCAAGCACCCCTACCTACGCGTGAGCACCTGTGGACTCGCCCGAGGACACACGGGGAAGGCCCTTGGCAGGGCAGGGCTGGAGCACCCTTGGGCAGGACAAGGCCCCAGACACACTGATGGTGTTGGTGTTGGTAGGGGACCGCCAGAGAGAGCCCAGAGAGCAGAGAAGGCCCAACACGCACACCAAGGCCTCCCCAGAGCAGCATTAGGAGGCAAGGTGTCGAAAGCAGCAGTGCTGACCACCCGCCTGCGGAGACAACGGCCAGTGACCATCAGACAGAGCTTGGAGGGTGGGAGAAAGGGGACGCGGCACACCGTCCTGCTTGCGAGCCCTTTGGCATCCAGGCAAGGATTGCAGGGCTGGGAGCGGCAGGGCCCTTCCTGCCAGTGGGGCTGCAAACAAGCCCACGCGAGTGCCCCAGGCCAATGTCCCCAGACTGCACGCGACCCCTCCGGCACTTGGGACTCATCTTCTGCTGCCACCAATGCGCTCCGGTCCCAGAAATCCTTGGGCCTCCCACCCCAGCACTGAAAAGGAGCCTTCAAGGAGGAGCAGGTACGGCCAAACAAGGAAATGAAAAGGCAGCTGTGCAGGAAACCAAAACACAGCCCGTATCATTAGCTGGGATGTTTTGCATTTCAGATGAGCTTCTCAGAAAATTATTACTTCCACAGAGGCTTCCTCTGGACCTGGGGCAGTGCAGGACCAGTATAAAAGCCACCCCAGCTCTTCACTCTCTCATCCGCTTTGCTCCCCTTCTTCTCCTTCGGAAGCAAGTGAGTTGGAAGCTCTGTCCTATACCGGGGCTTGGGGCTGCCTGTGTTGGGAGGGGAAGCGGGGAGAAGGTTTGGCGTGGAGAGGGCCTGGTTCTGGGCTGAGGGGACTCGGGCTCTTGGCTAGGAAAGAGCTTTCCTGGGCCTGGCTCCTTTTGCTCGGTGCCCAGGTGGACAGGCAAAGAGGCCTGTGAACTCCCTGCACAGTCTCCAGCTCCCCAGCCAGCACGTGCCTTGGCTCCCTCACGGTGGGCGGACAGGCTGCTCCTCACGCGCCCCTGTGCTCCTCCCTGCCCTCTCCCCCAGGTGCACCTCCAGCCCCGCGACATGTCCTGCTACAACCAGTGCCTGCCCTGCCAGCCCTGCGGCCCGACCCCGCTGGCCAACAGCTGCAACGAGCCCTGCGTCAGGCAGTGCCAGAACTCCACCGTCGTCATCGAGCCCTCCCCCGTGGTGGTGACCCTGCCCGGCCCCATCCTCAGCTCCTTCCCGCAGAACACCGTTGTGGGCTCCTCCACCTCCGCTGCTGTTGGCAGCATCCTCAGCAGTAACGGAGTGCCCATCAACTCCGGGTGCTGTGACCTCTCCTGCATTACCAGCCGCTACTGCGGCAGAACATGCCTCCCCTGCTAAAGCTGCCGCCGGCGGACCCACAGAAGGACCCCCAGGAACCCAGAAGACGGTCACGGACTGAGCACGGAGATCCTGGCCATCGCTTTCACAGGGACTGAGCGTCCGTGGCTCCACCTGCAAAGGAAGGCAGGAGGCGGCGCGCCTGGGCTCTCTGAAAACATGGCCCTTGCCTAACGTGCCAGTTTCTCACTCTCTTCTCTCTCCCTCCCTCTCTTTTCTCTGTTGTCTTCTGCTCCCCTGGGCTGTGATCACCTGCTAAGCCCCATCCGAGGAAGGGCCTGCTGCCCCCCTCCCTCTCAGGGACAGGCAGGCAGGCAGGCAGATGCCCGGTGCAAACTCCACCCTGGCCAAGGGGCAAAGACTCCCAGCTACCCCTGGTGCTCCCTGCACCATGGCCGCCACTCAGAGGACCTCCTTTCCCTCTTTCAACTCATTAAAGTTCTGCTGCATCCCAGCCTGGGCCTCTGTGTGGTCCTTCTCTCCCCACACGCTCCCCCAGCTGCCAGAGAGAAAGGTGTTGCTCTGGGGAGAGCCTGCGGGCACAAAGGAGAGCCATCGGCCTTCCTGGAGGAAGGGGAGGGTCAGGCACAGGCAGTGGGCTCCTTTCAACACACTGTCCCTTGCAGCTGAGGAAGATGTCTCCGGCTCCTTGCAGAGCCAGCAGCCGTCAGGGCCTGCCTTGCTGCATCCCTGCACACAAATGCCCTCCTCAGCCTTCGAGAACGCCCTGCGGATGGTGGGGAGCCCAGCCAGTGCCCCAGTGAGGAGTCCATCTCCCCAGCCGCACTGGCGGGTGGCGCTGGCACTGGGAGCTGCTTCTGCATCCAGCCGCCCCGGTGAGCTCTCCCTGGCAGGCAGCTCTTGCTTCAGGAGGGCCCCTCTCCCTCTGGCAGCTGTGGTAGTGGTGGTGGTGGTTGCATGACAGGTTGCTCCTCACACCCCCCCGTGCTCCTCCCTGCCATCTCTCCCAGGTGCACCCCTGGCCACAAGACTTCTCCAGCTACAACCTCTCTCTCCCTCGCCCACCTGCCTTTGTGGCTTCCTGCTACAAGCCGTTGCTTCTGCCGCATTTCAGCTCTCCCTGCGTAGGCTTGAATCTTCTTTGTACATCTCGGGGGATTTTGTCTATCCCCAGTCAGGCTGCCAGCATTTCCTCCAGCACAGCTAGAAGAGGCGGAGTTTCTAAGTGCAGGTGTGGTCTGTTTCCTGACAGCTCACTCTCTGTCTCTCTAGGCATGCATGTAGAAACAGTACGTAGGAGGATTTGCGTTATCTGCAAAAGAGATGCGTAGAGTCTTGCCCCCCCCTTCCACGACCATTGCTCACAACACGTCTCCCATCCTTTGCCACGTGCCATCTGTGGCCTCCGCTCTCCCCAGAGGATAGCTCCCGGTTTGGCCGGAGGGTCGGGACTCCCCTTTTTCCTCCTCCAGCGCTGACAGTCCCAGCAACCCACTGCCCTGCTCCGCTCCAGCCCGACACGCGTGTGTCACCAGCCTCTGCCAGTCCCACCAAGGCTGCCGGGAAAACCTGGACCGTGTCACGCTCTCCACTCAACAAGGTGCCCAGGGAGCTCCCAGGAAGCGGGAGCTGAATCTTGCCAGCTCGTGTGCTCTCCTCCCTCAGCAGCTCAAAGCTGCCTCCAAACCTCAGCCCAAAGGGTGGAACAAAACACTCTGAGGGCTGCCTGGGCTGCCACACCTCTGCCCCAGGGAGCCTTTCTACTCACATTGCCTTGTGGTTAAAGTACTTGCTCAGCCAAACCAAGGGAACCAAGCAGCCACCTCTGCTGGGCCCCAGGCTCCCCAGTGCCAGAACCAGGTTTTCCAGCACTGGGAGCCTCCAACTGGTGCAGCCAGGCCACAGCTCGACCTTTCAAAATCCTCTTGGTCACAAGGGCCCTGAACATCCTCACAGGCACTCGTGCCCGCTTGTAAACTGCCGCCTCTTGTCAGAGTCCAGGCCAGGCTGCCCAAGGGGAGCCGCGCACCTAAGATAGGCGGGTAGGAACCTGCTGGCAGTTCCCAGAACTGGAACTGCAGTGCTCAGGCAGAAGGAGACAAAGGAGGTGGCCAGGGACACAACCCTCACAGCCACCCCCAGCAGGGCAAAAGGCTCCCTGGTGAACTTCTCTGGCCACCCAGCGCACAGACAGAGACAGGGCAGCATCTTTGCCACGGCACACGTTCATCCCGAGCCGTGCTGCTTTCCTCCTGCGTGGTGACACCAATCCCAATCCTTACCTCGCCCTCTCCATCCAGCACTTCTCGGGACATTCAGCTCTACTTCCTTCTTCCCAGGGCTTTCTGCCCACATGGTAAGTCTGTCTTTCTTACCCGAGACAAGGCCACTGGGCTGAAGCCGCCACTCTTGACACAGGTTGTATTTTGTATGGGGGAGGGGAAGGCAGCACACTGGGAGGCGTCGAAAGGTTGTCAACGACGTCCCACAGGGAACAGCTGTCCCTACCACATAATCGATCAGCCGTGCATTTTAGCGACGATCCCCCAACCAAATAGCTCGTCCTCTTCATGACTTCTCCATGCCTTTTCATACCATAACTACCCAGTCGCCATCCCCACAAAGTGTAGGGGCTGCCATGGAAAACTCAAGAGCAAATGCCAGTGATTTTGACCAGAGAGTCCTGTCTCTGTAGAGCAGCTGGCAAGCATCTTCACAGCTCTCTTGCCTTGTGAGCAGCCCTTTATAGTGGGATGGACTTTGCTCACCAAGTCGTCCCACTGACGGTGGTGTGAAGTGCCCACAGAGCGCCGCCACTGACGACCAAGTCCCAGGGAAGCCCCAGCTGGGTTGCACTACCTTGCACCTCCAGAGCAGCCGTCTCTTCACCACGGAAGCCATGTACGCTGTCATCAAGGCGATCACACATACTGCCTGCAAGTTACTTGTTTCATCAGAGTAATTCCACACAGAGTTGTTACACATGGGCATTGTGTCAAGGAAAGCCAAGCGATCCCTGCACATGGAGAACAGCTCACGAACGACATCCATCAAAAGAGCTCCACAGCTTCCCTTGCCCTGCATTGCCTTCCCTTGCTTGACTTTTCCTTGCTCTGCCTTCCTTGCCTTGCCTTGCCTTGCCTTGCCTTGCCTTTTCTCCTCTTCATGTTTCCCATCCTGCGTGTAGATCCTTCTCCACTGTCAGTGCAATCCCTCCTTCTCCATCCCACCTCCCCAGCTCCCGAAAGGAGCTTGCCTCAATTGCACGCTCCCTGTCCTTCCACCATCCTTGTACATCCTGGCGAATACCACTCTGTTTCCCAACTTTCTTCCTGCTTCCTTCACCTTCTGCTTTTTCAGGCGCCAGATCAGTCAGCTGAGCAGAGGCGGTACCAATACTGTTGAAGACGGACACCCCTCTGTCCCGGGAGAGGCTGGTAGTGGGGTGGGTGAAGATCAGGGACCATGGCCCAAAGAAGAGCACAACCACAGCAAAGTGGTAAGTGCCTTGCGTCTCTCTTCTCCTATCTGCTGCCAGGTGGAGAGCTGAATCACCCCACAGGAGCCCAACAAGGCCAGGTAGCACACCAGGGAATTGGTGCCACCTGTGGAGACAAGGAGCACACCAGTCCAGCAGCTCTCAGCACAGGCCAGCACCCCTCAGAAGAAGCAGTCAATGACATTGGGGCTGCGGCTGGGCAAACAAAAGTGAGTGCCACTGGTGCCGACAAGGGGAGAGCGGCCCCAGCCCTCAGGCCTGCTACTGCAATGGCACAGACCTTCTCGCGTGACACTGTGGATCCCCGGGGCTGGCACACGGCCACAGATCGGTCGTAGGCCACGACTGCGAGCAGGAAGATCTCAGCGCAGGCATGCTGGTGGAGCAAGAAGAGCCGGGCCACGCAGCTGACAAAGGAGCTTATCTTCTCCACAGATAGGATGTCCAGTGGCATTTTCAGCATCATGACCAACGAGTGGCCGATCACCGAGCAGGTTGATCAGGACACTGCCCCGTGTTTGGTCTGAATGTCTGCAAGGAAAGAGATGCCACAAGCTGCCTGGGCAACATCTCCTGGGCTTGGCCACCCTCACAGTAGAAGAGTTTTTCCTCATGCCTATGTGGCATTTCCCTTCACACTGCTCCAGTATGCACACAAGGGCAAGTGAGCAAGCACCCCTACCTACGCGTGAGCACCTGTGGACTCGCCCGAGGACACACGGGGAAGGCCCTTGGCAGGGCAGGGCTGGAGCACCCTTGGGCAGGACAAGGCCCCAGACACACTGATGGTGTTGGTGTTGGTAGGGGACCGCCAGAGAGAGCCCAGAGAGCAGAGAAGGCCCAACACGCACACCAAGGCCTCCCCAGAGCAGCATTAGGAGGCAAGGTGTCGAAAGCAGCAGTGCTGACCACCCGCCTGCGGAGACAACGGCCAGTGACCATCAGACAGAGCTTGGAGGGTGGGAGAAAGGGGACGCGGCACACCGTCCTGCTTGCGAGCCCTTTGGCATCCAGGCAAGGATTGCAGGGCTGGGAGCGGCAGGGCCCTTCCTGCCAGTGGGGCTGCAAACAAGCCCACGCGAGTACCCCAGGCCAATGTCCCCAGCCTGCACGCGACCCCTCCGGCACTTGGGACTCATCTTCTGCTGCCACCGATGCGCTCCGGTCCCAGAAATCCTTGGGCCTCCCACCCCAGCACTGAAAAGGAGCCTTCAAGGAGGAGCAGGTACGGCCAAACAAGGAAATGAAAAGGCAGCTGTGCAGGAAACCAAAACACAGCCCGTATCATTAGCTGGGATGTTTTGCATTTCAGATGAGCTTCTCAGAAAATTATTACTTCCACAGAGGCTTCCTCTGGACCTGGGGCAGTGCAGGACCAGTATAAAAGCCACCCCAGCTCTTCACTCTCTCATCCGCTTTGCTCCCCTTCTTCTCCTTCGGAAGCAAGTGAGTTGGAAGCTCTGTCCTATACCGGGGCTTGGGGCTGCCTGTGTTGGGAGGGGAAGCGGGGAGAAGGTTTGGCGTGGAGAGGGCCTGGTTCTGGGCTGAGGGGACTCTTGGGCTCTTGGCTAGGAAAGAGCTTTCCTGGGCCTGGCTCCTTTTGCTCGGTGCCCAGGTGGACAGGCAAAGAGGCCTGTGAACTCCCTGCACAGTCTCCAGCTCCCCAGCCAGCACGTGCCTTGGCTCCCTCACGGTGGGCGGACAGGCTGCTCCTCACGCGCCCCTGTGCTCCTCCCTGCCCTCTCCCCCAGGTGCACCTCCAGCCCCGCGACATGTCCTGCTACAACCAGTGCCTGCCCTGCCAGCCCTGCGGCCCGACCCCGCTGGCCAACAGCTGCAACGAGCCCTGCGTCAGGCAGTGCCAGAACTCCACCGTCGTCATCGAGCCCTCCCCCGTGGTGGTGACCCTGCCCGGCCCCATCCTCAGCTCCTTCCCGCAGAACACCGTTGTGGGCTCCTCCACCTCCGCTGCTGTTGGCAGCATCCTCAGCAGTAACGGAGTGCCCATCAACTCCGGGTGCTGTGACCTCTCCTGCATTACCAGCCGCTACTGCGGCAGAACATGCCTCCCCTGCTAAAGCTGCCGCCGGCGGACCCACAGAAGGACCCCCAGGAACCCAGAAGACGGTCACGGACTGAGCACGGAGATCCTGGCCATCGCTTTCACAGGGACTGAGCGTCCGTGGCTCCACCTGCAAAGGAAGGCAGGAGGCGGCGCGCCTGGGCTCTCTGAAAACATGGCCCTTGCCTAACGTGCCAGTTTCTCACTCTCTTCTCTCTCCCTCCCTCTCTTTTCTCTGTTGTCTTCTGCTCCCCTGGGCTGTGATCACCTGCTAAGCCCCATCCGAGGAAGGGCCTGCTGCCCCCCTCCCTCTCAGGGACAGGCAGGCAGGCAGGCAGATGCCCGGTGCAAACTCCACCCTGGCCAAGGGGCAAAGACTCCCAGCTACCCCTGGTGCTCCCTGCACCATGGCCGCCACTCAGAGGACCTCCTTTCCCTCTTTCAACTCATTAAAGTTCTGCTGCATCCCAGCCTGGGCCTCTGCGTGGTCCTTCTCTCCCCACACGCTCCCCCAGCTGCCAGAGAGAAAGGTGTTGCTCTGGGGAGAGCCTGCGGGCACAAAGGAGAGCCATCGGCCTTCCTGGAGGAAGGGGAGGGTCAGGCACAGGCAGTGGGCTCCTTTCAACACACTGTCCCTTGCAGCTGAGGAAGATGTCTCTGGCTCCTTGCAGAGCCAGCAGCCGTCAGGGCCTGCCTTGCTGCATCCCTGCACACAAATGCCCTCCTCAGCCTTCGAGAACGCCCTGCGGATGGTGGGGAGCCCAGCCAGTGCCCCAGTGAGGAGTCCATCTCCCCAGCCGCACTGGCGGGTGGCGCTGGCACTGGGAGCTGCTTCTGCATCCAGCCGCCCCGGTGAGCTCTCCCTGGCAGGCAGCTCTTGCTTCAGGAGGGCCCCTCTCCCTCTGGCAGCTGTGGTAGTGGTGGTGGTGGTTGCATGACAGGTTGCTCCTCACACCCCCCCGTGCTCCTCCCTGCCATCTCTCCCAGGTGCACCCCTGGCCACAAGACTTCTCCAGCTACAACCTCTCTCTCCCTCGCCCACCTGCCTTTGTGGCTTCCTGCTACAAGCCGTTGCTTCTGCCGCATTTCAGCTCTCCCTGCGTAGGCTTGAATCTTCTTTGTACATCTCGGGGGATTTTGTCTATCCCCAGTCAGGCTGCCAGCATTTCCTCCAGCACAGCTAGAAGAGGCGGAGTTTCTAAGTGCAGGTGTGGTCTGTTTCCTGACAGCTCACTCTCTGTCTCTCTAGGCATGCATGTAGAAACAGTACGTAGGAGGATTTGCGTTATCTGCAAAAGAGATGCGTAGAGTCTTGCCCCCCCCTTCCACGACCATTGCTCACAACACGTCTCCCATCCTTTGCCATGTGCCATCTGTGGCCTCCGCTCTCCCCAGAGGATAGCTCCCGGTTTGGCCGGAGGGTCGGGACTCCCCTTTTTCCTCCTCCAGCGCTGACAGTCCCAGCAACCCACTGCCCTGCTCCGCTCCAGCCCGACACGCGTGTGTCACCAGCCTCTGCCAGTCCCACCAAGGCTGCCGGGAAAACCTGGACCGTGTCACGCTCTCCACTCAACAAGGTGCCCAGGGAGCTCCCAGGAAGCGGGAGCTGAATCTTGCCAGCTCGTGTGCTCTCCTCCCTCAGCAGCTCAAAGCTGCCTCCAAACCTCAGCCCAAAGGGTGGAACAAAACACTCTGAGGGCTGCCTGGGCTGCCACACCTCTGCCCCAGGGAGCCTTTCTACTCACATTGCCTTGTGGTTAAAGTACTTGCTCAGCCAAACCAAGGGAACCAAGCAGCCACCTCTGCTGGGCCCCAGGCTCCCCAGTGCCAGAACCAGGTTTTCCAGCACTGGGAGCCTCCAACTGGTGCAGCCAGGCCACAGCTCGACCTTTCAAAATCCTCTTGGTCACAAGGGCCCTGAACATCCTCACAGGCACTCGTGCCCGCTTGTAAACTGCCGCCTCTTGTCAGAGTCCAGGCCAGGCTGCCCAAGGGGAGCCGCGCACCTAAGATAGGCGGGTAGGAACCTGCTGGCAGTTCCCAGAACTGGAACTGCAGTGCTCAGGCAGAAGGAGACAAAGGAGGCGGCCAGGGACACAACCCTCACAGCCACCCCCAGCAGGGCAAAAGGCTCCCTGGTGAACTTCTCTGGCCACCCAGCGCACAGACAGAGACAGGGCAGCATCTTTGCCACGGCACACGTTCATCCCGAGCCGTGCTGCTTTCCTCCTGCGTGGTGACACCAATCCCAATCCTTACCTCGCCCTCTCCATCCAGCACTTCTCGGGACATTCAGCTCTACTTCCTTCTTCCCAGGGCTTTCTGCCCACATGGTAAGTCTGTCTTTCTTACCCGAGACAAGGCCACTGGGCTGAAGCCGCCACTCTTGACACAGGTTGTATTTTGTATGGGGGAGGGGAAGGCAGCACACTGGGAGGCGTCGAAAGGTTGTCAACGACGTCCCACAGGGAACAGCTGTCCCTACCACATAATCGATCAGCCGTGCATTTTAGCGACGATCCCCCAACCAAATAGCTCGTCCTCTTCATGACTTCTCCATGCCTTTTCATACCATAACTACCCAGTCGCCATCCCCACAAAGTGTAGGGGCTGCCATGGAAAACTCAAGAGCAAATGCCAGTGATTTTGACCAGAGAGTCCTGTCTCTGTAGAGCAGCTGGCAAGCATCTTCACAGCTCTCTTGCCTTGTGAGCAGCCCTTTATAGTGGGATGGACTTTGCTCACCAAGTCGTCCCACTGACGGTGGTGTGAAGTGCCCACAGAGCGCCGCCACTGACGACCAAGTCCCAGGGAAGCCCCAGCTGGGTTGCACTACCTTGCACCTCCAGAGCAGCCGTCTCTTCACCACGGAAGCCATGTACGCTGTCATCAAGGCGATCACACATACTGCCTGCAAGTTACTTGTTTCATCAGAGTAATTCCACACAGAGTTGTTACACATGGGCATTGTGTCAAGGAAAGCCAAGCGATCCCTGCACATGGAGAACAGCTCACGAACGACATCCATCAAAAGAGCTCCACAGCTTCCCTTGCCCTGCATTGCCTTCCCTTGCTTGACTTTTCCTTGCTCTGCCTTCCTTGCCTTGCCTTGCCTTGCCTTGCCTTGCCTTTTCTCCTCTTCATGTTTCCCATCCTGCGTGTAGATCCTTCTCCACTGTCAGTGCAATCCCTCCTTCTCCATCCCACCTCCCCAGCTCCCGAAAGGAGCTTGCCTCAATTGCACGCTCCCTGTCCTTCCACCATCCTTGTACATCCTGGCGAATACCACTCTGTTTCCCAACTTTCTTCCTGCTTCCTTCACCTTCTGCTTTTTCAGGCGCCAGATCAGTCAGCTGAGCAGAGGCGGTACCAATACTGTTGAAGACGGACACCCCTCTGTCCCGGGAGAGGCTGGTAGTGGGGTGGGTGAAGATCAGGGACCATGGCCCAAAGAAGAGCACAACCACAGCAAAGTGGCAAGTGCCTTGCGTCTCTCTTCTCCTATCTGCTGCCAGGTGGAGAGCTGAATCACCCCACAGGAGCCCAACAAGGCCAGGTAGCACACCAGGGAATTGGTGCCACCTGTGGAGACAAGGAGCACACCAGTCCAGCAGCTCTCAGCACAGGCCAGCACCCCTCAGAAGAAGCAGTCAATGACATTGGGGCTGCGGCTGGGCAAACAAAAGTGAGTGCCACTGGTGCCGACAAGGGGAGAGCGGCCCCAGCCCTCAGGCCTGCTACTGCAATGGCACAGACCTTCTCGCGTGACACTGTGGATCCCCGGGGCTGGCACACGGCCACAGATCGGTCGTAGGCCACGACTGCGAGCAGGAAGATCTCAGCGCAGGCATGCTGGTGGAGCAAGAAGAGCCGGGCCACGCAGCTGACAAAGGAGCTTATCTTCTCCACAGATAGGATGTCCAGTGGCATTTTCAGCATCATGACCAACGAGTGGCCGATCACCGAGCAGGTTGATCAGGACACTGCCCCGTGTTTGGTCTGAATGTCTGCAAGGAAAGAGATGCCACAAGCTGCCTGGGCAACATCTCCTGGGCTTGGCCACCCTCACAGTAGAAGAGTTTTTCCTCATGCCTATGTGGCATTTCCCTTCACACTGCTCCAGTATGCACACAAGGGCAAGTGAGCAAGCACCCCTACCTACGCGTGAGCACCTGTGGACTCGCCCGAGGACACACGGGGAAGGCCCTTGGCAGGGCAGGGCTGGAGCACCCTTGGGCAGGACAAGGCCCCAGACACACTGATGGTGTTGGTGTTGGTAGGGGACCGCCAGAGAGAGCCCAGAGAGCAGAGAAGGCCCAACACGCACACCAAGGCCTCCCCAGAGCAGCATTAGGAGGCAAGGTGTCGAAAGCAGCAGTGCTGACCACCCGCCTGCGGAGACAACGGCCAGTGACCATCAGACAGAGCTTGGAGGGTGGGAGAAAGGGGACGCGGCACACCGTCCTGCTTGCGAGCCCTTTGGCATCCAGGCAAGGATTGCAGGGCTGGGAGCGGCAGGGCCCTTCCTGCCAGTGGGGCTGCAAACAAGCCCACGCGAGTGCCCCAGGCCAATGTCCCCAGACTGCACGCGACCCCTCCGGCACTTGGGACTCATCTTCTGCTGCCACCAATGCGCTCCGGTCCCAGAAATCCTTGGGCCTCCCACCCCAGCACTGAAAAGGAGCCTTCAAGGAGGAGCAGGTACGGCCAAACAAGGAAATGAAAAGGCAGCTGTGCAGGAAACCAAAACACAGCCCGTATCATTAGCTGGGATGTTTTGCATTTCAGATGAGCTTCTCAGAAAATTATTACTTCCACAGAGGCTTCCTCTGGACCTGGGGCAGTGCAGGACCAGTATAAAAGCCACCCCAGCTCTTCACTCTCTCATCCGCTTTGCTCCCCTTCTTCTCCTTCGGAAGCAAGTGAGTTGGAAGCTCTGTCCTATACCGGGGCTTGGGGCTGCCTGTGTTGGGAGGGGAAGCGGGGAGAAGGTTTGGCGTGGAGAGGGCCTGGTTCTGGGCTGAGGGGACTCTTGGGCTCTTGGCTAGGAAAGAGCTTTCCTGGGCCTGGCTCCTTTTGCTCGGTGCCCAGGTGGACAGGCAAAGAGGCCTGTGAACTCCCTGCACAGTCTCCAGCTCCCCAGCCAGCACGTGCCTTGGCTCCCTCACGGTGGGCGGACAGGCTGCTCCTCACGCGCCCCTGTGCTCCTCCCTGCCCTCTCCCCCAGGTGCACCTCCAGCCCCGCGACATGTCCTGCTACAACCAGTGCCTGCCCTGCCAGCCCTGCGGCCCGACCCCGCTGGCCAACAGCTGCAACGAGCCCTGCGTCAGGCAGTGCCAGAACTCCACCGTCGTCATCGAGCCCTCCCCCGTGGTGGTGACCCTGCCCGGCCCCATCCTCAGCTCCTTCCCGCAGAACACCGTTGTGGGCTCCTCCACCTCCGCTGCTGTTGGCAGCATCCTCAGCAGTAACGGAGTGCCCATCAACTCCGGGTGCTGTGACCTCTCCTGCATTACCAGCCGCTACTGCGGCAGAACATGCCTCCCCTGCTAAAGCTGCCGCCGGCGGACCCACAGAAGGACCCCCAGGAACCCAGAAGACGGTCACGGACTGAGCACGGAGATCCTGGCCATCGCTTTCTCAGGGACTGAGCGTCCGTGGCTCCACCTGCAAAGGAAGGCAGGAGGCGGCGCGCCTGGGCTCTCTGAAAACATGGCCCTTGTCTAACGTGCCAGTTTCTCACTCTCTTCTCTCTCCCTCCCTCTCTTTTCTCTGTTGTCTTCTGCTCCCCTGGGCTGTGATCACCTGCTAAGCCCCATCCGAGGAAGGGCCTGCTGCCCCCCTCCCTCTCAGGGACAGGCAGGCAGGCAGGCAGATGCCCGGTGCAAACTCCACCCTGGCCAAGGGGCAAAGACTCCCAGCTACCCCTGGTGCTCCCTGCACCATGGCCGCCACTCAGAGGACCTCCTTTCCCTCTTTCAACTCATTAAAGTTCTGCTGCATCCCAGCCTGGGCCTCTGCGTGGTCCTTCTCTCCCCACACGCTCCCCCAGCTGCCAGAGAGAAAGGTGTTGCTCTGGGGAGAGCCTGCGGGCACAAAGGAGAGCCATCGGCCTTCCTGGAGGAAGGGGAGGGTCAGGCACAGGCAGTGGGCTCCTTTCAACACACTGTCCCTTGCAGCTGAGGAAGATGTCTCTGGCTCCTTGCAGAGCCAGCAGCCGTCAGGGCCTGCCTTGCTGCATCCCTGCACACAAATGCCCTCCTCAGCCTTCGAGAACGCCCTGCGGATGGTGGGGAGCCCAGCCAGTGCCCCAGTGAGGAGTCCATCTCCCCAGCCGCACTGGCGGGTGGCGCTGGCACTGGCAGCTGCTTCTGCATCCAGCCGCACTGGTGAGCTCTCCCTGGCAGGCAGCTCTTGCTTCAGGAGGGCCCCTCTCCCTCTGGCTGAGGTTTACATGCGCCAAGATTTCCGTGTCCTTTCCCAGGAAAAGGCCCGTATGGAGCATGCAGCCGAGCAGATCCTCAGGATTTGAAAATACTTTCCCCCAACAGGCTGGGGCTGACAACCGGGTAAGCAGTTTTGGAGAAAAGGACTTGAGGGTCCTGGAGGCAGACACCACATTGGACATGAACCAGCAATGCACTCTTGTAACAAAGAAGGCCAATAGCATCCCAGGCTGCATTAGGAAGAGCATTGCCAGCAGATAGAGGTAGGTGAGTGTCTTCCCAGAGAAAACCATGTGCAGCAATATATAACTGTAATACAAATTTTTGTATTTCTGACTCAGTACAGTTCTATTCCTTGGGTACCATTTCAGTGGAGGTTGTTACAATGGATAACAGTATGTATTTCTTTCATTGTACTTTCCATATTATCACCTCTATGTAATTGGTCTATCTTCACCTAAGTTTTTATTAATAACCTTCTTTAATAATAGAATCCAGACTCCCAGCTACTTTCATGGCAAATAGATTACCTAGCTGGATCTCCTGAATAACACAAGGACCAGAAGCTCCACTGAATTACATTCCTAGTACAATCTAAGAAAGTCTTCCAAAATTAATATACAACTTTGCGGTTTGTTGGGGTCTTTCTAGAGTGGGGAAGATGTTCATTCAGCAGGAATAGTGTATCCTTCATTGCTATCGGTAAATTCTCCCACTATTAATTTTCCTATTGAAATTGCATGCTTTGTATCCAGTCCTGACTCACATTGTCTGTGGACAATCTAAAGGCCTTCTGCTATACCTTGACAGACTTCAGAGATTTTAAACAAACCATTCCTATAAATTTTCACGGAGAATGCTATAGATTGATTTTCTTCATTTTTACTAACAAGGATGTCTCATCAAAAGGAAGCACTTCATAAGATATTTAACTCTTGATTATATATGTGAGAGGATAAAAAGGGATATTTTTAGTAGGATAGAACAAAAAAAGAATATATCTATCTAAAAGATTTATTTTATTTTATTTTATTTTATTTTATTTTATTTTATTTTCTGTAGTGCAATGGAATTCAATGATATATGAGAGCTCTAAGACCAAAAATGTATCGGGTTTACCAGACAGATTTGATAATCTCCAGGGTAAAGGAGAATTAAAAGGCTGAACTTTAAAGATAAATGCAAATTCTCCAGACACCAAGTATGGTAAATATCTTCTCATATCATCTGAAGATTTATCTGTGTTTTTACAGTCAGTGAGTCAAGAGTAAGATCTGAATTGGGAAAATGAATGCTTTATATCCTACTACCTCGCTTGTTCCTGGTGTCATCAGAAAGCAGAGGAACACAAAAATTCCTAAAAAAAAGACCAAAAATAAACTAACTTTCTATGCGCAATTTCCCCTTCCCTTACAGGAAGAAAAAGTTGGAGAAAGAGACATTGATTCAGACGGCAGTGAAAAGACTTCATCCTTCTGGGATTTTTCTCAATCCCACAGACACCAGTGTTCCTCTCTGTTGTGTTCCTGCACCTCTCCCTGCACACCCTCATTGCAGCTTCTTCACAGTGGTGTCTATTGCCCATGACAGATGTCTCCATACCTCCACACACTTCCTCAACAATGTCTCTTTTCCTGGTACCTGTGATTCCTCAGTCACAGTGTCCAACATGGTGGCTGACCTCTTCTCTTTAAAGAAGGCCATTTCTTTTGAAGGTTTCATGGCTTAGATAATTTTCTTCACACCTTTGCTCGCATAGAGATCTGATCATCATAACAACCTATGATTGCTACCAAGCCATCTGCAACCCTTTGCACAACTTGACCAGCACGAGCTGGAGGGTGTGCCTACAACTGGCTGGAGCACGTCTGTGCTGGTTTTGGCTGGGATAGAGTTAATTTTCTTCACAGTACCTAGTAGGGGGCTATGTTTTGGATTTGCACTGAAAACAGTGTTGATAACACAGAGAGGTTTTCATTACTGCTGAGCAGTGCTGACACAGTGTCAAGGCCTTTTCTGCTTTTCATACTGACCCACCAATAAGCAGGCTAGGGGTGCACAAGAAGTTGGGAGGGGACACAGCTGGGGCAGCTGACCCCAGCTGACCATAGGGATATCCATATGACATCATGCTCAGCATATAAAGCTGGGGGAAGAAGAAGGAAGGGGGGGATGTTCACAGTGATGACGTTCGTCTTCCCAAGTAACCGTTACATGCGATGGAGCCCTGCTTGCCTGGAGATGGATAAACGCCTGCCTGCCAATGTGAAGTAGTGAAGGAATTCCTTGTTTTGCTTTACTTGCACGCGCAGTTTTTGCTTTACCTATTAAACTGTCTTTATCTCAACCCATGAGTTTTCTTACTTTTACTCTTCTGATTGTCTCCACCATCCCACCGGGGAGCAGTTAGTGAGCAGCTGTGTGGTGCTTAGCTGCTGGCTGGGGTTAAACTGTGACAAAGACCTAGGGCCCTAGTAAAAGAAAAGTTTTATGCAAAATTTTCTGCTAAGGACCTGAAGAGGGACTGTGTGTTAGGCAGTACCCTCCAGATGTTCCCCACTGATACCGGGAAGAGTGCTTCCAGAGTCCCTCACCAATACCAGGGAAGACACACCAGGTCTCTTCTGGGTGGAAGCAAGTCAAACTGGTGATCACCACAGACCTGCTCAACAGAGCCTCCCAAACAGTCTTGATCACATCATCTACTTTGTCTCATATCCCCATTTTCTGCTTTTTCCCCTCCTAGGTTCCTCCTTTTTATCAGTTGTCCCCTCCCAAATAAACAGATCATCCTGTTTACTCTGATTCCTGGGCTCCAATTTTGCAGACCTTTTTTGGGAATGAATGAATTGGTGGCCAAATTACAAGGGTGACTGCAGTTAGACAGGTGACTAGGACAAACTGAGTTACCACTTCTGTGAATCATCCAGCCTATTCATGTCTGTCTGGGGAGTTATGAGAGAAGATCTGGTCCCTCTCTTCTCTACTAAACTGACACGATATAAGTACCTTTCTGTGCTATTTTGATTCTACTTTAGTTTTCTTAACTATCTGGGTCAGAGGCAAAATAAGTTCTTGGAGGGAGGGCTTGGTGTTATAGACATGCCTCCCATGCTTCAACAATCAGAAAGAAATTATTTTTCCAGACAGATAAAGTGATATTAGCTCCAGCTGATGTGAGTTGTCTGCAAGGTAGCAGGAGAAAGAGAGCTCGCTCTCTATCCATTGCTGTTGTCACAAAAATAACCAGAATACAATTGTGATCAGGTCAGGAAGGAAGCAGGTTATTACTACAGCTATAGGGGAGAGCAGAGAGCAGCAGTGACAGACTCTGCTGATGTGAAGTCTCCCCAAATGGGGCAGTTACAGAGTTTATATGCCTTAGGGTTACACAACCCGTTCTTCACCAAAACTGTGTCAGATAATAAGGACATGGCAAATACCAACAGTGATTGAAATCCTTCAGATAAGGAGGCTCTAGACAGTACATCCTTTTACAAATAATCCACTCCGTTAATGAAATCATGATGACTGGCAACACCATTAGCTGCAAATGTTTCTTAAACTAGTGAGGTCTGGAAAGGCCTATGAGAAATTAATTATTTTGCTTCCACACTGTCTATAGCCAAGGTATTGTGGGTCTAAGCTTGCAGTGCAGCCACATGCCTGTGTCCAAGGTATAATTCATGTGGTTGCAAGGGGACATTTAGAATTAGGTGAATTGTGGCTGTGACTCCATTGACTGTATTAATGTATTGACTTAAGGTTGCAAGGTTTTGGTAGCAAGGCTTTGGTAGCAGGGGGGCTACAGGGGTGGCTTCTGTGAGAAGACACCAGAAGCTGTCCCCAGGTCAGGCAGAGCCAGTTCCAGCTGGCTCCAAGACAGACCCACTGCTGGCCAAAACTGAGCCAATCAGCGACATTGGTAGTGCCTCTGTGATAACATAGTTAAGAAGGGGTAAAAAATGTTGTGAAACAGCAACAGGGAGATAGAAGTGAGAATATGTGAGAGAAACAGCCCTGCAGACACCAAGATCAATGAAGAAGGAGGGGGAGGATGTGCTCCATGTGCCAGACCAGAGATTCCCCTGCAGCCCGTGGTGAAGACCATGGTGATGCAGGTTGTCACCCTGCAGCCCATGGAGGTCCACGGTGGAGGATATCCACCCTGCAGCCTTGTGAAGAACCCCACACCAGAACAGGTGGATGTACCCTGAAGGAAGCTGTGACCCCATGGACAGCCTGTGCTGGAAGAGGTTCCTGGCAGGAACTGCCATCCCATGGAGAGGAGCCAGCCCACACTACAGCAGGTTTTCTGGCAGGACTTGTGACCCCGTGGGGGAGCCATGCTGGAGCAGTCTGCTCCTGAACAACTGCATCCTTTGGAAAGGACCCATGCTGGATCAGTTCATGAAGAAATGAAGCCCGTGGGAAGGACCCACATTGGAGAATTTTGTGAAGGACTGTCTCCCATGGGTGGGATGCCACGCTGGAGCAGAGGAAGTGTGAGGAGGAAGGAGTGGCAGAGACAACGCGTAATAAACTAACCACAACCCCCATTCCCTGTGCCCCTGCACCACTCAAAGGGGGAGAAGGTAGAGAAGTCAGGAGTGAAGTTGAGCCCAGGAAGAAGGCAAGGCTGGGGAGAAGGTGTTTTTAGATTTGTTCTTTTTTCTCATTAGCCTACTCTGTGGTTAAGTGGCAATAAATTAAATTAATTTCCCCAAGTCGAGTCTGTTTTGCCTGTGACAGTAATTGCTGAGTGATCTCCCTGTCCTTATCTCAACCCATGAACCTTTCATCATATTTTGTGCCCCTGTCCAGTTGAGGAGAGGGAGTGATAGAGTGGCTTGGGGGGCACCTGGAGGCCAGCCAAGGTCAACCCACCACAATTAACTAGAACAGAGGGGTGACTATATGAGATAAAGACCTCTGCACTGTGAATATCTACCCTTCCAAAGATGGAGTTGTTCCTGTGTTGTGCACCTACTGGGAAAATTAAAGCCACACATGGGAAAGGATTCATCACTTTGACCACCAGGCTACATCCCTAGTCACTGGAACAAAACAGAGACTCTCAGCTGCTCTGCATTTGAAGCCCTGAAATACCTCTGGCCATTGGCTCTTTGCACCAATGAGAGAGAAGATGACTTGAGCTGAGTGCTGATCACTGAAAATGGGGAGCTGGGCTGATCCCTAATGGGACTTCTGCTCATATGATGAGACGGTGTTCTTAGCTCAGAAACACTCCCAGAGACCTTGGAGTATGCCTAGAAATTTCCAGTTCTGAACTGACAGAAGTTTAGGCAACTCTGACAGTTTGTCTTGTGGGGAAGGTGATGTAACAACATACTTGTCCAATGTAGGCCCCTGAAAATGAGCTTTCTCTTCTGCTCAGGAACAGTAGTATTTTCACAGATTAAATTAGTCAGTGGAAATCCTGGATTTGAGGGCAGCTTGGCCACTGTGAGAATGATGCCTTGCCCTGATCACGTGGCACCCAAAGACTTGCCTCACTGCAACTGCTCCACTACAGCAGCAGAGACTCCCAGAGGGTTTCTGGCGGTTGCGACTGTGGATCCCTGTCTCCAGCACTTCAAAAAGTGCCTTGGGAGCTAGAGAGGTCATTTCGCTCCTTCTAGTGAGTTGCAAATGTCCACTGCATTACATGGCCATCGTGAACAGCAGGGCATGTCTCTTCATGGTGTCATCTTGTTAGGGCATTGGCCCTGTCTCCATCTCAACCTCTATAGTATTCAGGGTCAGACTGCCAGTCTGGGGTCCCAACATCATCAATCACTTCTTCTGGGATAGCAGCCCCTTGATGGAGCTGATCTGTGCCAGCCTTTCTACACACTCCAGAGGATGTTGCAAGAGGACCCCATCAGGTTCATTCGTGAGCCACAACCCCTGTTGGTCCCTTTCTGATGCACAGCTGCTTGGTCGCAGAACAGCAGCAAGAGTCAGCAAGAACTTCCCAGGAAAGGGCCAGTGATGCCAAAGGCTGATGGCAGCCTCCTTCAGCCCCACATGCCCTGCCTGGGTGCTGCACCCCAGCGACTGTGCTGGGCCGCCTGCTACTGGTTCACCTCCCAGTAAAGAAACAGCCCTATTTCTTCACAATGTGTGGGTATCTTTTATTTATAGTAACAATAGGAAGTGAGAAAAAAGACCCCTTGTCGTGGTTTAACACCAGCCAGCATCTAAGCACCACGCAGCCACTCTCTCACTCCCCCCTAACACAGTGGGATGGGGAGAGAATCAGAAAAAAAGTTAAACTCATGGGCTGAGATAAAGGCAGTTAATAGGACAGAAAGGAAGAAAATAATAATAATGATAATGATGATAATGATAATAGTAATAAAATGACAATAATAATAATAAAACAATTAGAATATACAAAAAGAGTGATGCACAATGCAATCTCTCACCACTTGCTAACCGATGCCCAGTGAGTCCCGGTCACGACCCAGATGGGTCAGACCAGGGAGTCGTGTTTAATTCGAAATTCCCTCGGGCTAAATTAAGGTGAAATGACACCAAACAATCAGTTAAAGATTTTATTCATGACAGAAGCAAACTGAACTGGGGAGGGGTGGTAGTAGGTGGCAGGGTTTCTCCCAACAGGAATTGGCATAAGACTACTTCTGTAAACCGTGTAACCCAGGGTAACCATATACATCAGTTCAGGGAATAAGGAGATCCCTCCTGTTGAGTCACGAGGTTCAGAGCAGACCCCCTTGCTTTCCATACTCCTCAGAGAAGGGCCCAGGAGCGGCTGGATCCACTCTTAGTATCAGACTTGGTCAACGGTTTATGTCTCGAAACAGATGAGGTGTAGGGATTGTGGAAAAGGAAAAGGAAAGAGAGAAGAAGACAGAGAGAGAAAGGAAGAGAGAAACATTTCACCGGTCCTGGGTCCAGCATTGGTTCAGTCAGCTGAGGGGTCCAGTCAGCTGACAGGTCCAGTTCCGGTGGGCTTGCGCACCTGGGGCTTCAGTTTGTGTCCTTTTATCATCCTTGCCCCTCCTTCGGGTGGGCACTGGAGCCTTTGGGCTTGGGGGTTGTTTGGGGAGTAACTTCTTCCCTGCAGACATGTCCATTGTTTGATCTTTGTATCAGAACAGCTTATCAGAACAGGGAGCTGCGCACCCTCCAGCATGCCCTCCCTCTCCTGTTGCTGATGTCTGAGCTGATGGGCTTTTCACCTGGGTTCCTTGCTGTGCAGGGTTTGTCTTTAAGCAGAACCTGCCCCACCACAATGTTTGAGACTTTAACTCTTTCAGTCCCTCACAGCTCCCGAGCAGCGATCTGCCCCCCCCAGGCCAACTCCCCCCAGTTTATATACTAGACATGACGTCACATGGTATGGAATATCCCTTTGGTCTGTTTAGGTCAGCTGCCCTGGCTGCGTCCCCTCCCAACTTCTTGTGCCCCTCCAGCTTTCTCGCTGGCTGGGCATGAGAAGCTGAAAAATCCTTGACTTAGTCTAAACGCTACTTAGCAACAACTAAAAACATCAGTGTATTATCAGCATTCTTCTCATACTAGATCCAAAACGTAACACTTTACTAGTTACTAGAAAGAAAATTAATTCCATCCCAGCTGAAATCAGGACACCCCTGTAAAGAACCAGGATCATCTGGGAGTGGCATGGTTCCCAGGGTTGTCTGCAGCCCAAGGTAGCCCAGAACAATCAGATCCATCTCTTTTTTTTTTTTTTTGCCAGAAAACACCAGTATCTCCACTGGGTGCCAAAACCTGGAGGGTGGAAGAGAGCTTTAGGCAGTCCTGCCCTCTCCAGAGACATCATGGGTTAAGAAAAGACACCTGCTCTATGGAAAGCTTGCATCACATGCCTTTGTTTGTCCTGGTGCTCAGCTGAGGCACCCTCTATCCCCCCCCACAAAGCAATGTGCCAGAAAGGAGGAGCCCAGGGCTCAGCTCCAGGCTGACCAAACCCTTTCCAAGGGGAAGCTGCTCCCTGGGGCAGCACAGCTGCCAGGCTGGGGTCTGTGCATCTTGTGAACGTGTGTACTATGATGTTTTACAGAATGGTGACTTCTCCAACTAAGGGGCAAAAAAAGGTGGCATAAACAGGCCATGTGTCCAGCAGAGGGGTGGGAATTCTGGGGCAAGAGGGACACGCATTGGCCCAGAGGATGGGATTCCACCCACAGGGCCCAACTTTCACAGGAAGTTGGGGATGTGGCACCTGTGACTTATTATGGATAAAATTTGACCTTATACTGCCAATCTGCTCCAGTGTTTTATTCCCTAGTATTAAAGACAGAATTACCAAGACAAAGGAGCATAGTAAAAAGCTGGATGGTTTCTCTTCTGGCCAGAACCTTCTGTCCCAGGTGGAGTATTTTGTTCTCTCCCTCTACATGTATCAGTGGCTGTGTCAGCATAACCACCCATGACAGCGGATTTATCTTGTCACTTGTGACTGCAAGCTGCACAGCAGAGACAGAAAAGCCATCACAAAGACATCCAAATTCTTCTAGACACAGGCAAACACTGTGGCAGGCTCTCTTACAAATGCACACACACTTGCTATAGGTGTCTGCAGGGAGCTGCTACTGAATAATGGCAAAATGCTGTGAAACTTTGGATCACGTGGGTTTCTGCCTGTTTTCTCAAGGTACTGTTACTGCTGGAAAAGAAAAGAGAAGACAGAGAGGAAAAAGGCATTTCCCTCCTGATCCCAAAACCAACCTGCTTCCTTTTTCCTTTTCCCATCCATCCCTCTCTCTCTTACTGTCTCTTCTGATGGACCTAGGACCAATGTTTATAGTTGTTGTATTGGGTTTATGTGGAAAGGTTTTGGTAGTGAAGGGGAAAGGAAGGGAGCAGGAGGAGGGGGGAGTTCTGTAAGAAGACACCAGAAGCTGCCTCCATGTTGGGTAGAGCCAGCTTCACCTGACTCCAAGATGGACCTGCCACTGGCCAAAGCCACGTCAATCAGTGACATCGGTAGCAACTCTGTGATAACATATATAAGAATGGGTAAAAAACGTTGTGCAACAGCTGAGAGAGAGAAGTAAGGAAATGTGAGAGAAACAACCCTACCAACACCAAGGTCAGTGGAGAAGGAGGGGGAGGAGGTGCTCCAGGCATCCACACTGGAGCAGTCTGCTCCTGAACAACTGCACCCATTAGAAAGGACCCACGCTGGAGCAGTTTGTGAAGAACTGCAGCCCTTGGGAAGGACCCACATTGGAGAAGTTTGTGGAGGACTGTCTCCCATGGGAAGAACCCATGCTGGAACAGGGGAGCAGTGTGAAGAGGAAGGAGCAGCAGACACCAAGCATTATGACCTGACCACAACCATTCTCTACCCCCTTACACAGCTCAGGGCGGTGAAGGAGGAGGTAAAAGAGTTAGGAATGAAGTTGAACCTGAGAAGAAGGGGGGTGGGGGGAAACTGGTTTTAGATTTGTTTCATTTCTCACTATCCTACTCTTATTTATTGGCATTAAATTAAATTATTTTCCCCAAGGTGAGTCTGTTTTGACTTTGACAGTAATTGGTAAGTGATCTCCCTGACCTTATCTCAATCCACGAGCTTTTTCATCATATTTTCTCCCCCTGCCCTGCTGAGTAGGGGGAGTGATAGAGCAGCTTGGTGGGCACCTGGTAGCCAGCTGAGGTTAACCCGCTACAGATGTGTATCACTGTGGGAGCTCTCTGTTGTCCTGCAGCTGTGATTTTTTCCTCTTACAACACAGATACATCAATCTTCTGCAGGGATAGCAGGAAATTGAAAGTTCTCTTCCTGTTAACAGTATTAGGATATCCCAGTCTCTCTCATGCTCACACATGCCATGCAGCATGCTGTGGCTATCACTTTCTTCCTACATGTCAACACCTCTAGGCCTTGCTATTCCCTCCCTTCCAGCTCTGCTTTCTGAGTACTCAGGGACCCAGGAGAAACTCAAGATGACAGGGAGTGGGAAGTGGGATGTAACTTTCACAGCAGCTCCTGATTCTCTCACCCTGCTGGAGGTGTCCTGGTCCCAGCACACAAGGGCCAGGCACTGCAGGCTGTTCCCTGGGGCTCTGGGAAGCAGCAGACCAGGGACCTGGAGCAGGGGCACAGCACAGCTCCCCTACAGGCCATCCTACAAGAGGTGATGGGCATAACTGTACTGCAGGATCCACACTGAGCCAAGAGCTCTGAGCTCCTGCCCCAAACCACTGTCCACCTTGCTGTCTCCAGCCTTCCAGTTCTTGCTGCAGAGTCAGGAACATGTTGCCTTCTCCAGGATCATCTGGATCGTGGAGCCTTTCCCTGTGAGTCAATGACTCACACTTTTTCAGGTTCCATGGGAAAGACCACTGTCAGTCAGCAGAAGTGACTAGTCATGGTGGAGGAAAGAGGCACCTTCCAGACCACCAGGTCTTATCAGATATGCTACTTTGGTGCCATGCTCTGGTACTAGCAGAGGGGAGGCCAAACCCCGCACCTGCTCTCATATCACACAGCAGGTGGCCCCAAGCAGAGCAACCAACTCACTACACAGCTGAATACCATGGGGAAATACAAATTCCAGTGGCTGGAGGGATTTGAGGTCTCTGATGCTGGTTTGTGCCTGTGCTGTCCATGACACCCTGGTGCAGGGAGCTTCCTTGGCTGAGCAAAAACCTGGGAAAGGGAGTGGGTGTTCCTGTACAAGGCTGAGCTGTGAGGCCAGCTCTCCCCTGGCTGTGCTATTTCACCTCCACAGCCAGGCATGTCCAGTCAATAAACCTCTTTCTAAAGGTGGCCACACTTCAGAGGATGGACAAAGTGGTGACAAAGCCTCTGTGGTGGAACTTTTCTCTCTCCACATCCCAGGTCAGGACCACACTCACTGTAGGCTACTCAGGGCTATTTTGACCTGGTCTCACTGCATGGTTCCACAGGCTGAAAGAAACTGGTAAAGGCTCCTCCAGGTCCAGCAGTCCTGTATCAAAAACTTTTTTGGTTTCTGCAGAGGACTTTTTCCCACAACACAGAAAGAAGAGGTTGTTCCCAGGTGAAACATTTATGCAGAACAAAAAGGATACTGACATGCAGCTTCCGTGGGAACTGGACCCCCAACCCACAAGACAGTAGAAATTTCATGGCATTGGAAGGATTACCAGATGTGGACCAAGTTATTCTGGTGCATTACAGACACACAGTGGCACTCTGTGTGCACTTTCCCTCCACAGAGTTTAAGGTTGGACAAGGGTGTCATTCAGAGTAAAATCAATTTTGCAGCTGGAATATTATCAGCCTGCTGGTTTTCAAAAAGGCAGAGAAGTTTAGAAAGCAGAGAGTAACACAATGCATGCCTAAGCACACTCTAGGCAAACTTAGGTTACCAGTCACTGCACAACCATCCCCAAACACCTGCTCCGAGAAATAACGTTGAGCAACATCTCTCTTCCTGGGCATCTTGAGACAGCATCTGCAGGCGAAAGAATGACAGAACCGTGGGCTGGGATGCAGCAGAACTTTAATGAGTCAAAAGAGGGAAACAACTTCAATCTGAGTTGAGGTCCCGGTGCAGGGAGCACCAGGGGCAGAAAAGAATCTGCACCCCATGGCTGTGATGGAGATCATTCCAGGTGTCCATCTGCCTGCCCCACAGAGGGTGGAGGGTCAGCAGGTCTTCCCTAGGCTGGCTTTGTGGTGCTCACAGCCCAGGGGAGCACAAGAGAACAAGGAGACGGGAGGGGAGGGAAAGGAGAGAGCGGAAGAGGGGAAAGGCAGGCAAGGGCTGTGCTTTCTCAGAGCCGAGGCTGGCCCCGTCCTTTTGCAAGGGGTGCTGGGGTTGCTCAGCCTCTCTGAAAGCAACAAGCCGATGCTCCGTCCCCAGTGTGGTACCATCTCCTGGGTCCCTGGTGGCCTTGCCCAGGGCCATCGCCAGCAGCTTTAGCAGGGGAGGCACCTCCTGCCGCAGTAGCGGCTGCCAAAGCCGGAGAGGCCAAAGCCCCCGGAGGAGATGGGCACTCCCTCAGAGCTGAGGATGCTGCCAACGGCAGCGGAGGTGGAGGATCCCACGGCGGTGCTCTGTGGGAAGGAGCTGAGGATGGGGCCGGGCAGGGTCACCACCACGGGGGAGGGCTGGATGACGACGGTGGAGTCCTGGCACTGCCTGACGCAGGGCTCATTGCAGCTGTTGGCCAGCGGGGTCGGGCCGCAGGGCTGGCATGGCAGGCACTGGTTGTAGCAGGACATGTCTTGGGTCGGGCGGTGTACCTGGGAGAGAGGGCAGGGGGGAGCAGACCACGAGGGTTGGGTGAGGAGCAGCCTGTCACCCCACCATGAGGGAGACAAGCCACGAGCTGGAGGCAAGAGCCCATACATCGCTCACCTCAGCCACGCCCCAGCCTCTCTCCAGGCCACACTTTCAGCCCCCTTCCCTCTCCCATGATTAAGTAGCCCCACGACCCAGCGTAAGATAGGGTGTGTGCTGGGAAATCCTGGAGGAGGATGTGGAGTAGGAGTTAGGCCTTCATACTCACCTTTCTCCCAAGGAGATGGCGGCGAGAGGAGTGGATGAGAGAGTGAGGAGAAGGGCCCACTTTTATACTGCTCCTGTACCGCCCCAGGCCCACAGTCACTGCACGCGGGCAGTAATTTTCCAACACACTCACCTCTAAAGCAAAATATCCTACCTAATGGCACAGGTGGTGTTTTTGTTTCCGTCAACGCTGCCATTTCATTTCCTCATTTCTGACTTGCTTGGGTCTGCCACGCAGGCTCCTTTCACGTGCCGGCATGAGACTGCCAAGGATATCCCGGGCAGGGCCGCGTCAGTTTGGGCAGAAGATGCCTCCCACGTGCTGGAGGGGTCCTGTGCAGGCAGGGGATGTTGGCTTGGGGCAGTGAAGTGCGATTGTTTGCAACTCCCTTTGCAGGAAGAGGCCCGGCTCTGCCTGCCGCTGCACACGTCAGCAGAGCACCCACCCAAAGGCTGCGCTTTTTAAGGACGTGCCACGTGCTTCTCTCTCCTCCCTCTCTCTCAGCTCGCTCCAGTGGTCACTAGCTGTGGCATCTCCAGGCAGCCAGGCCGTGCCAAAGGTTTCAGCTGTCTTCCTCTCGATGCCCTTTGCTCTGGGGAGAACATTTGCCAGGCTGTCTGAGTATGCGGGGTTGGTGTTAGCAAAATCAAAGGCCACCTGGCGTTGAATCAGGCGAAGCACGTGGAGGGCAACAAGAAAGTCTCCTTCCGGGTAGGTCAGCAGCATACTTAGTATAAGCACTGCTTAGCAACGACTAAGACATCAGTGTGTTATCAACATTATTCTCATCCTAAATCCAGACCACAGCACTATACCAGCTACCAGGAAGAAAATTAACTTTATTCCAGCCGAAACCAGGACACAGTCCTGACAGACCAGCTAGCGAAATACAGGCTGGGGAAGAGGGCAGTGCAGGGGATTGAAATCTGGCATGGCCGCTGGTCTCCAAGGGTTGTGATGGGCAGCACCAAGTCCAGCTGGCAGACACTCACTCCTGGTGCACTGCAGGGGTCCAGCCTGGGGCCAACAACGTTGAACCCCTTTATGCAAAGTCCTGCAGTGCGGGAGGAAGAACCTCCTGCACTACTACAGGCCGGGGCCGATGGGCTGCCAAACAGCTTTGCAGCGGAGGATGTGGGTCCCGGTGGACACCATGAGGCAGGCCTGCACCCTTGCGGAAATGGCATTTGAAAGCATCCTGGGCTGCATTAGGAAGGGCTTTGCTATCAGGTCATGGAAGGTGATCCCTCTTCTCTGCTCAACAGTGCTGAGACCGCAACTGCCGCAAAGAATGCCGAGTTCGTGGCTCGCCAGTATGAGAGATGCACGGTGTCGTGGTTTAAGCTCAGCCGGTATCAAAGCACCACGAAGCCGCTCGCTCACTCCTCCCCTGCCCCGGCCCCGGTGGGATGAGGAGAAAATATGAAGAAAAGCTCGTGGGTCGAGACAAGGAGAGGGAGGGATCACTCACCGCTTATGGTCACGGGCAAAAGACAGGCTCAACTTGGGGAAGAAACAAAATCAATTTAATTTACTACAAATCAAACCAAAACAAGGATACTGAGAAGTAAAACCAAACCTTAGAACATCTTCCCCCCACCCCTCCCTCCTTCCCGGCTCAACCCCACTCCCGGTTTTCTCTACATCCTCCCCCCAGCGGCGCAGGGGGACAGGGAATGGGGGTTGCAGTCAGTTCGCCGTACATTTGTCTCTGCTGCTCCTTCCTCCTCATGGGGAGGACTCCTCGCACTCTTCCCCTGCTCCAGCGTGGGGTCCCTCCCACGGGAGAGGGTGCTTCGCAAACATCTCCCGCGTGAGTCCTTCCACGGGCTGCAGTTCTTCACAGACTTCTCGGGCATGGGTCCTTTCTGCGGACTGATCTTCAGTCACAGACTGCTCCAGCGTGGGCTTTCCCATGGAGTCACGGCCATCTTCGGGGGCATCCGACTGCTCCAGCGTGGGGTCCTCCACGGGCTGCAGGTGGGCATCTGCTTCCCCGCTCACCTCCACGGGCTGCAGGGGGACAGCCTGCCGTCTCACCACGGGCCGCAGGGCCATCACCTCCTCGGGCGCGCCTCCTCCCCCTCCTTCTTCACTGACCTTGGTATCTGCATAGGGGTTTCTCTCACATTCCAATCTCCTCCCCCACTGTAGGTTCCCCTTCTTAAATATGTCATCCCAGAGGCGCTACCACCATCACTGATTGGGTCAGCCTTGGTCAGAGGCGGGTCCACCTTGGAGCTGGGGAATCTTCTAGGAGCTTCTCACGGGAGCCAACCCTGCAGCCCCTCCCCCGCTACCAAAACCCCGCCACACAACCCCGAAACACGCGGCCATACTGGCGCGAGTCCAGCAAAGGGTCACGGAGCCCACGAAGCGGCTGGAGCCCCTGAGGCAGGAGGGGCTGTGAGAGGTGGGGTTGTTCACCCTGGAGGCGCGAAGGCCCCGCGGCACGCCTCTTAGCAATGCGTAGAAGAGCTGATGGGAGAGATTCAAGAACATAGAGTCAGGCTGTCCTGAGTGCTATCCAGTGAAGGGGCAAGAGGTAATCGGCACGTGTTGAACGATGGGAAATCCCACAAAAACATAAGAAAAGACTTTGTTAGTGTGAGGGTGGTCAAGTACTGGATGGGGTTGCCACGGACAGGTTGTGGCTTCTCCATCCTTGTAGGTGTGCAGAGCTTGACAGGACTTGGCCCTGAGCATCCTCCAAAGGCTGACCGTGCTTGGAGCAGGGGCGGTTGGACTAGACGATCTCCAGAGGTCCCTTCCAACCTCAGGCATCCTGCGATTCTGTCATGGGCGAAAGACGGGTGCTGCAGAGCTGCCCCTAAGAGGGAAGAACTGGTTGGGAGCACTGGAATCAAGGGCAGGCGTGGTTGTCACACCTGAGAAACAGTGGAGTTCACGACCTGACGGCAGGGAGGAAAGCGAGTAGCAGAGTACGGCCCCTGGACTTCAGGCACGCTGACTTTGGCCTAGTCAGGCAGCTGGTAGGTCGGATGCCGTGGAGGCAGCTGAGAAGCACAAAAGAGCTCAGAAAAGCTGGCAGCGCCTTAGGCACCTCATGGTCCAAGCGCAAGAATGGTCCAGCCCAGCGCACAGGGAAACAAACAGATGCCTCAGCAGACCAGCTTTGGCTAAGTGGGGTACTCAAGGCAGAGCACCAGCGTCAGAAGGCAACATCCTGGAGTTGTAAGGAGGGACGAGCTGCAAAGGAGGAATTTGGAAATAATTCCTAGGCATGCTGGGATGCTGCTAGGAAAGTCAAAGCTCAGCGTGCCTTGAGTCTTGCAAGGGGCATGAAGAGCAACAGGCAGCAAGCATCAAGAGCAAGATCGACCCCTGCAAGAGTAGCCGAAGGGTGACGGAGGAAGAAGCGGGCCCACTGCTGACTGGGGCGGCTGATTTCCTGAAGAGTGGACAGAGAGCAGTCTGGGGGGAGTCCTTGCCTTCTCTCTCTCACTCTTTGTGTACAAGTTCTCCCGGGCTGATGTGCCCTCTGAAAGAGTTGAAGGAAGGAGGGGGGGCCCTCCCGGCAGTGGGTGGGCTTCAAATCAAGGACTGCCTGAGAAAAGTCAACCCATACAAGCCAGGTGACGTGCTCCAGGGCAGCAGTGCTGTAAGGGGAGACGTAGACCAGCTGGAGGACTGGGCCACAGGAGCCTCATGGCATCCAAGAAGGTCAGATGGCAAGTCGTGCACCTGGAAGGGAAGAACCTCTTGCTTAAGTACGGGCGGGGGACTGAACTCTGCTACGATCTTAGAGCCCTTGAACCTCCTCTGGGCAGATCTGGCTGCGGGGGCAGGGTCAGCCTTGGGGAGAGGCATGGAGGGTGGACGGACAGGCCTCATCTTCCTGGCCAAAGAGACTGGGCTGTGGTGAGGAGCTCTCCGGAACGCTCCACGGAGGGAGAGAAAGGGTTGCAGAAAACACGTCCCCAGCGGCTGGGACTCATCCCTGGGTCCCAGGCAATATGTCCTCTCATGGCATTAGTGCTTCAGCATGCCTTCTTTCCCGTGCCCCACAGGCCTCCTCAGCTTGGAGCACAACCCAGCACCGCTGGAGATGTAGGGGAACTTCCCCCAGTTCCCCAACGAGCGAGGGCTGGCAGGACCCCGCAGTGCTATGCGCCTGGGGATGCTCAGGGAGGGGATGTGCTCAGAAGGGCCCTGGGTACAAAACCAGCTCTCAGACTACATCAAGGAGGTGATGCCCTTCCCTGCCCTGCAGACACGGAGGCAGCTGGGACGCGTCCCAGGAGGGCAAGGGAATGCCTTCAGTAGCCAGGCTTCCTGGGATAGACTCTCCCTACCCATGGCGAGTCACACTCCAATTTTGGGTTGGCCATGTGTCAGCCTCTTGGCGTGAGGCCAAGCCAGGGAGCGCGTGCTGTCTGCGGGCCGTGTCCCATGCAGGGCTGAATTCCCCTGCAGCCAGGGCGGTTCCATCCCTGCCCCGGGAAAACCATGTCCGAGCACTGGGCTTGTAGCCAAGTACACAGCTCCAGGGAGACCCAAGGGCCATTGCCCTCAGCATGACCTTCTTGCCAGCACTCCTCCAGGTTTAGAGGCTAACAGGACGGTCAGTATGTTTTGGAGAATTGTCTCCTGCAGGTCAGTGTCCAAAGCATGTGGCCAAAGTGCATGGTGGTGTGAGGAGAGTATGAGGAACAAGATGCTGTCCTGAGCCCCAACACACCCCTCTGGTAGGGAGGAGGGACTTGACTCCACCAGGCTTGTTGTGTAATCATGGTGTTCAGAAGGGTAATGTGTTCCTTCTTCATGCCTGCTGAAGGCAGTGATCAGAGACACCCAGGGACTGCCACGAGTGTGGATGACTTTGTAAAATAAACCAGTAAAGTATTAAGGGAGAAGGATGTGTCACATCATCAGGGACAGGAGCCTTTGGGTACCCAGGATGGACTGTTTTGGCAGGAGGATATGCACACATTCCTGTAATGTGGGATGAACACAACCTCACCAAATTTCCCCTCACCCATGTCCCTTGCGTACACAGACCCCCTCCTGCACTTGTTGGTGCATCTTCTGCCTGTACAGATGTGTTCCTTCCCAGGAAATCTTTGGGCCTCTCATCCTGGTACATGACGGGAGCCTCTGTGGCCTCATGGGCATGTCTGAAATGAGGAAATGAAATGGCAGCGTTCACGGAAAGCAAAACACCACCTGTGCCATTAGGTAGGATATTTTGCTTTAGAGGTGAGTCTGTTGGAAAATTACTGCCCGTGTGCAGTGACTGTGGGCCTGGGGCAGTACAGGAGCAGTATAAAAGTGGGCCCTTCTCCTCACTCTCTCATCCACTCCTGTCACCTCCATCTCCTTGGGAACAAGGTGAATCTGAAGCTCTTTCTCTTCCTTCTTTTCTTCTTCCTCCTCCTCTTCCTCCTATGGGATTTCTCAGCACAAAACTTCCTTTTGTCCTTGCTGGGTCATGGAGCTCCTTGTCATGAGAGAAGGACGGAGGTATTAGGTGTGGTATGTAAAAAGGTTGGGCTTGGCTGAGTTGTCTCCTGCGCTATGGGCTAGGAGGGGATCTCCCTGGGCATGTCTGCTCTTCTCAGGGCTCTTTTGGGCTGAGGGGTAGGTGAGGACAGTGGGCCTCCCTACACAGCCTCCAGCTCTCACTTCCAGCTTGTGGCTTTTCTCCCTTGTGGTGGCCCTACAGGCTTCTCCTCACCCAGCCCTTGTGCTCTGCTTCCCCCTGCCCTCTCTCCCAGGTACACCGCCCGACCCAAGACATGTCCTGCTACAACCAGTGCCTGCCATGCCAGCCCTGTGGCCCGACCCCGCTGGCCAACAGCTGCAATGAGCCCTGCGTCAGGCAGTGCCAGGACTCCACCGTCGTCATCCAGCCCTCCCCCGTGGTGGTGACCCTGCCCGGCCCCATCCTCAGCTCCTTCCCACAGAGCACCGCCGTGGGATCCTCCACCTCCGCTGCCGTTGGCAGCATCCTCAGCTCTGAGGGAGTGCCCATCTCCTCCGGGGGCTTTGGCCTCTCCGGCTTTGGCAGCCGCTACTGCGGCAGGAGGTGCCTCCCCTGCTAAAGCTGCTGGCGATGGCCCTGGGCAAGGCCACCAGGGACCCAGGAGATGGTACCACACTGGGGACGGAGCATCGGCTTGTTGCTTTCAGAGAGGCTGAGCAACCCCAGCACCCCTTGCAAAAGGACGGGGCCAGCCTCGGCTCTGAGAAAGCACAGCCCTTGCCTGCCTTTCCCCTCTTCCGCTCTCTCCTTTCCCTCCCCTCCCGTCTCCTTGTTCTCTTGTGCTCCCCTGGGCTGTGAGCACCACAAAGCCAGCCTAGGGAAGACCTGCTGACCCTCCACCCTCTGCGGGGCAGGCAGATGGACACCTGGAAGGATCTCCACCACAGCCATGGGGTGCAGACTCTTACATGCCCCTGCTGCTCTGTGTACTGGGACCTCCACCCAGACCGACCCCGTCTCCCTCTTTTGACTCATTAAAGTTCTGCTGCATCCCAGCCCATGCCTTCGTCTCATCCTTTCCTCTCCAGATGCTGTCTCAAGATGCCCAGGGAGAGAGATGTTGCTCAGGGGTGGTTCTGGGAGGGGGTTGTTAGGGATGCTTGTGCAGTGATTATCAACACAGGCTTGCACTGAAGACGCTTAGTCATGCTCAGGTTGACCCTCTGCTTTCTGAACTTCCCTGCCTATCTGGCGCTGGATAGAATGACCCGATGCAGTCTAATGACCATAGCTACTCCAAAGATGATTTCAGGGCTCCCACCAAAGCATTCTCTTCTCCACGCTCAGCAAGCCCTGCACCCTCAGCCTCTCCTCCCCAGCCAGGTGCTCAAGCCCTCTCACCATCCTGGCCACCCTCCGCTGAACTCACTCCACTTGGTCAAGGTCTTCCTTGCACTGCAGCCCAAAACCCAGCACAGCTTTCTACACGCCGTCACGTGAGCGCTGAGCAGAGTGGGCTTGTCGCTCCCATTGATCTCCTGGCTATGCTCCTGCTCATATAGCCCAGGTTGTTGGTGACAGTCCTTGGTGTCCGGGAACAGTGCTGGGAGTCGCACCCGTTTTGATGGCCTTACTACAAGAGCACCTTTCCCTGGCCCTGCTTTTGGGCTGCTGCTGGCCAGGGGTAGAAGCATGTGTGGAGAGACAGGGACGCTCGCTACCAAGTTTAGCTGCTGATCAGGGCTCTGGGTGGACATGTATCATCTTGCCCAGCTGTGTCCTGCAGCAGTTGAGCAGCTCCCCTTTCTCAGCTGCAAGTCTTTCTGCAGCCTTTGCTGCTGGTCACCGCACCGCTTTGGAGAGCTCCCAGACAGCCCTTCCAGACACTCAGCCCACACCCGCTGCCTCTCTTCCTGCCCTGAGTCTCTCCCTGCCTCCCTGTCTCCAGAAACTCTCCCAGGAAGCCCTGGGCACGGGCAGCGAAGGAGCAGGGCAAGCAGGACATGCGCTGCCTGTGGGCCCGGGTGGTCTGTTGACCTCAACCAGCACTAAGCACTCACCAGCTGTTTTCTCGGTCTGCTGTCCGACTGGGATGGGGCAAGAATTGGAAGAGAAAGACTCCAAAAGAACCTTGGGGTCAAGATCAGGACAGTTTAAGTGGGGAAGGGAAGAAAAGAGAAAAAAAAGAAGTGGTGCAAAGGCAATCGCCCACCACCTAGCACCAGCAGACTGATGCCCAGCCAGTCTCCGAAGAACAGCTACCTTGGAAAGACTGCCCACAGTTTCGTTGCTGAGCACGATGTTATGTGGCATGGAGTAGCCCTTTGGTCAATTCAGGTCAGCTATCGTGGCTGTGTCCCCTCTCAGCTGCTTGCCCACCCCTAGCCTTCACTGCAGGGGTGCAGACTAGGAAAGAGAGATGGCCTTGAAGCTGTGCAAGCACTGCAGTGTTATCTGCACTGGTTTACCCTCACATTTAAAACACAGCACCACATGGGCTGCTGTGAAGAAAATTACCTCCATCCCAGCCAGCGCCAGTACAGCCTGGTTCCCCCATTCCCTCTCCTATTGTCCTCTGGGGCCATTTTTGTACTCGAGCCTCCTCCCCCGGAACAGCGGCAGCCAGGCCAAGAGGAATTGCCGCCCCTCCTCTCGCCTCTCTTCTTCTCCCCTCTTGTCCGCTTCCCAGGAGCCTGTGGGGCTGCTGCCCTCCCAGGGCCTTCCACAGCCCAGGCTCCTCAGCTGAGGTCAAGCAGTGTCCATGTGCCCCTTCTGCAGCACGTGCACCGAGGCCAAGAGGACACGTCTGGGCAGAGGCTCAGCAAAGCCGGGCCTGATGGCCAGGGGCTCTGGTGGAGTCCTGGATGCCTTCCTCACCTGCAACTGACAGTGCCCCAAGGGCACTTTGGCTGCATGCAAGGAGTTATAGTCAACAGCTCAATGTCCAAGTGGAAACCAGCAACGAGTGGTGTCCTTCAGGGGTCCGTACTGGGACCCATACTATTTCATACCTTCATCAGCGACATCGATAGTGGGACTGAGTGCACCCTCAGCAAGTTTGTGCGTGACACCAAGCTGAGGGCTGCAGCCATTACGCTTGAGGGAAGGGATGCAATCCACAGGGATCTTGACAGGCGTGAGGAACGGCCCCATGTGAAACTCAAGAACTTCAGCAAGGCCAAGTGCAAGGGCCTGCGCCTGCATTGGGGCAATCCCCTGTATCAACTATATCAATACAGACTGGAGGATGAATGGTTGAGAGCAGCCCCGCAGAGAAGGACGCCGGGGTACTGGAGGCTGAAGAATTGGACATGAGCCAGCAACGGGCGCTTGCAGCCCAGAAAGCCACTCGTGGCCTGGGCTGCACAAAAAGAAGTGTGGCCAGCAGGTTGAGGGAGGTGATTCTCTGCTTCTAGTCCGCTCTCGTTAGACCCCACCTGGAGCAATGCACGCAGTCTGGGGTCCCCAGTACAAAAAAGACAGGGACCTCTTAGAGCAGCTCCAGAGATGGACTGCAAAAATGGTAAGGGGGCTATATCACCCCTCTTACGAAGAAAGGCTGAGGGAGTTGGGGTTGCTCAGCCTGGAGAAGAGAAGGCTATGAGGAGACCTTATTGCAGCCTCTCCAGATATAAAGGGGACTCACAGGAAAGTCGGAGAGGGACTTCTTATCAAGGCCTGTAGCAATAGGACAAGGAGCAACAGTTTTAAACTGAAATAGGGTAGATGTAGATTGGACATAAGGAAGAAATTTATTATGATGAGGGTGGTGAGACACTGGAAAAGGTTGCCCAGAGAATGATGGGACGCCCCATCATTGGAAGTGTTCAAAGTCGGGTTCAACGGAACTTTGACTAACGTGATCTAGTGACAGATGTCCTTGCTCATGGCAGCGGGGCTCGACTGGATGATCTTTCAACGTCTCTTCCAACCACAACCATTCTCTGATTCTATGGTAATGTGGTTCTAGGATAAGGCAGCCCACTGCACTGTGTCCCTCCCTTTGAGAATGCTAGGGTTAGGATGGGTTCTCCTGGCCTCTCCTGCGAAGCTAGTGCATATGTCTTGTCAAAACCACGTTCCCTCCTGACTACTTGCATCACAGTGTTGAGTTTACTGAGGAAAAACAAAAGGTGTGCACAACAAAGTCGACGGTAGTCACTGAACTATGTTGGGTAATTCTCTCCAGGCCCAGAGAGGCAGACAAATTTAGAAACTAGAGCATCAGCTGATGCATGAGCAAGCATACTCAATGCAAGCCTCTGTTGACAATCAGTGCAAAACCATCCCCAACAACCCCCTCCCAGAACCACCCCTGAGCAACATCTCCCTGCCTGGCCATCCTGGGAGAGCATCTGCAGGGGAAAGGATGACACAGAGGCAGGGGCCGTGATGCAGAAGAACTTTAATGAGTCAAAAGAGGGAAACGAGGTCGATCCAAGCGGAGGCCTCAGCGCAGGGAGCAGCTTTAGCAGGGGAGGCACCTCCTGCCGCAGTAGCGGCTGCCAAAGCCGGAGAGGCCAAAGCCCCCGGAGGAGATGGGCACTCCCTCAGAGCTGAGGATGCTGCCAACGGCAGCGGAGGTGGAGGATCCCACGGCGGTGCTCTGTGGGAAGGAGCTGAGGATGGGGCCGGGCAGGGTCACCACCACGGGGGAGGGCTGGATGACGACGGTGGAGTCCTGGCACTGCCTGACGCAGGGCTCATTGCAGCTGTTGGCCAGCGGGGTCGGGCCGCAGGGCTGGCATGGCAGGCACTGGTTGTAGCAGGACATGTCTTGGGTCCGGAGGTGCACCTGGGTGAAAGGGCAGGGGGAAGCAGAGCAGGGGAGATGGGTGAGGAGCAGCCTGTCACCCCACCCCAAGGCAGCCAGATCACACGCTGGAGGTGAGAGCCAGAGGTGTTGTAGAGATGTCCACGCGTTTCTCCTTCCCCTCATCCCAAAAGAGCCCTGCCAGGAGCGGCTAAGCCCAGGGAGGTCCCCGCCTAGACCATAGCTCAACAGACACCCCAGCCAAGACCCAACCACTCTCCACGCCACACCTTCTGCCCCCTTCCCTCTCCCATGGCAAGCAGCTCTAAGACCCAGCACGGGACAAAGAGGCAGGTATGTGCTGAGAAATGACAGAGGAGGAGGATGACGAGGAGGAGAAAGGGCTCCAGACTCACCTTGTTCCCAAGGAGATGGAGGCGACAGGAGTGGATGAGAGAGTGAGGAGAAGGGCCCACTTTTATACTGCTCCTGCACCGCCCCAGGCCCACAGTCACTGCACGCGGGCAGTAATTTTCCAACAGATTCACCTCCAAAGCAAAATATCCTACCTAATGGCACAGGTGGTGTTTTGCTTTCCGTCAACGCTGCCATTTCATTTCCTCATTTCTGACACGCCCATGAGGCCACGGAGGCTCCTGTCAAGTACCAGGATGAGAGGCCCAAGGATCTCCTGGGCAGGAACACATCAGCACAGGCAGAAGATGTGCCCCCGAGTGCGGGAGGGGTCCATGCCGACAGGGGACATCGGTCTGGGGAAATCTGGTGAGGTTGTTTACAACCCTCCTTGCATGTGCGCATATCCTCCTGCCAATGCAGTCCTCCTCTGGGTGCCCAAAGGCTCCTGCGACTGAGGGCATGCCGCATCCTTCTCCCACCCTGACTGCCTCCACGCTCGCTCCAGCAGTCACTGGTCATTGACCCTATTGGCAGGTGGGCTGCCCTACTGTTTTCAAATGCCTTCACCCAAGGAAAGCTTCTCCTTCTGGGGAGACATTTGACAGTTTGTTTGGCAAAGTCGTCCCCTCTCGTGGCAGTCCCTGGGGGTCCCCCACCAGTGCCGTCCGCAGGCTGGCGGAAGGAAAACTTTGCCCTCCCGCACCACCCGATTCCTCAACAAGCCCTGTGGAGTCGGGTCCGTCCTCACTAACAAAGGGGTGTGTTGGGGCTCAGGACAGCGCCTCGTTCCTCCCACTCTCCACCATGCACTTTGGTCGCACGCTTTGGACACTGACCTGCAGGAGACACAAAGGCCTGGCCACTTTTCCAAAACACACTGACCATCCTGCGACCACCCCCGAGCTGTGGGAGTGCTGGCAAGAAGGTCATGCTGAGGGCAATGGCCCTTGGGTCTCCCTGGAGCTGTGTACTTGGCTACAAGCCCAGTGCTCGGACATGGTTTTCCCGGGGCAGGGATGGAACCGCCCTGGCTGCAGGGGAATTCAGCCCTGCATGGGACACGGCCCGCAGACAGCACGCGCTCCCTGGCTTGGCCTCACGCCAAGAGGCTGACACATGGCCAACCCAAAATTGGAGTGTGACTCGCCATGGGTAGGGAGAGTCTATCCCAGGAAGCCTGGCTACTGAAGGCATTCCCTTGCCCTCCTGGGACGCGTCCCAGCTGCCTCCGTGTCTGCAGGGCAGGGAAGGGCATCACCTCCTTGATGTAGTCTGAGAGCTGGTTTTGTACCCAGGGCCCTTCTGAGCACATCCCCTCCCTGAGCATCCCCAGGCGCATAGCACTGCGGGGTCCTGCCAGCCCTCGCTCGTTGGGGAACTGGGGGAAGTTCCCCTACATCTCCAGCGGTGCTGGGTTGTGCTCCAAGCTGAGGAGGCCTGTGGGGCACGGGAAAGAAGGCATGCTGAAGCACTAATGCCATGAGAGGACATATTGCCTGGGACCCAGGGATGAGTCCCAGCCGCTGGGGACGTGTTTTCTGCAACCCTTTCTCTCCCTCCGTGGAGCGTTCCGGAGAGCTCCTCACCACAGCCCAGTCTCTTTGGCCAGGAAGATGAGGCCTGTCCGTCCACCCTCCATGCCTCTCCCCAAGGCTGACCCTGCCCCCGCAGCCAGATCTGCCCAGAGGAGGTTCAAGGGCTCTAAGATCGTAGCAGAGTTCAGTCCCCCGCCCGTACTTAAGCAAGAGGTTCTTCCCTTCCAGGTGCACGACTTGCCATCTGACCTTCTTGGATGCCATGAGGCTCCTGTGGCCCAGTCCTCCAGCTGGTCTACGTCTCCCCTTACAGCACTGCTGCCCTGGAGCACGTCACCTGGCTTGTATGGGTTGACTTTTCTCAGGCAGTCCTTGATTTGAAGCCCACCCACTGCCGGGAGGGCCCCCCCTCCTTCCTTCAACTCTTTCAGAGGGCACATCAGCCCGGGAGAACTTGTACACAAAGAGTGAGAGAGAGAAGGCAAGGACTCCCCCCAGACTGCTCTCTGTCCACTCTTCAGGAAATCAGCCGCCCCAGTCAGCAGTGGGCCCGCTTCTTCCTCCGTCACCCTTCGGCTACTCTTGCAGGGGTCGATCTTGCTCTTGATGCTTGCTGCCTGTTGCTCTTCATGCCCCTTGCAAGACTCAAGGCACGCTGAGCTTTGACTTTCCTAGCAGCATCCCAGCATGCCTAGGAATTATTTCCAAATTCCTCCTTTGCAGCTCGTCCCTCCTTACAACTCCAGGATGTTGCCTTCTGACGCTGGTGCTCTGCCTTGAGTACCCCACTTAGCCAAAGCTGGTCTGCTGAGGCATCTGTTTGTTTCCCTGTGCGCTGGGCTGGACCATTCTTGCGCTTGGACCATGAGGTGCCTAAGGCGCTGCCAGCTTTTCTGAGCTCTTTTGTGCTTCTCAGCTGCCTCCACGGCATCCGACCTACCAGCTGCCTGACTAGGCCAAAGTCAGCGTGCCTGAAGTCCAGGGGCCGTACTCTGCTACTCGCTTTCCTCCCTGCCGTCAGGTCGTGAACTCCACTGTTTCTCAGGTGTGACAACCACGCCTGCCCTTGATTCCAGTGCTCCCAACCAGTTCTTCCCTCTTAGGGGCAGCTCTGCAGCACCCGTCTTTCGCCCATGACAGAATCGCAGGATGCCTGAGGTTGGAAGGGACCTCTGGAGATCGTCTAGTCCAACCGCCCCTGCTCCAAGCACGGTCAGCCTTTGGAGGATGCTCAGGGCCAAGTCCTGTCAAGCTCTGCACACCTACAAGGATGGAGAAGCCACAACCTGTCCGTGGCAACCCCATCCAGTACTTGACCACCCTCACACTAACAAAGTCTTTTCTTATGTTTTTGTGGGATTTCCCATCGTTCAACACGTGCCGATTACCTCTTGCCCCTTCACTGGATAGCACTCAGGACAGCCTGACTCTATGTTCTTGAATCTCTCCCATCAGCTCTTCTACGCATTGCTAAGAGGCGTGCCGCGGGGCCTTCGCGCCTCCAGGGTGAACAACCCCACCTCTCACAGCCCCTCCTGCCTCAGGGGCTCCAGCCGCTTCGTGGGCTCCGTGACCCTTTGCTGGACTCGCGCCAGTATGGCCGCGTGTTTCGGGGTTGTGTGGCGGGGTTTTGGTAGCGGGGGAGGGGCTGCAGGGTTGGCTCCCGTGAGAAGCTCCTAGAAGATTCCCCAGCTCCAAGGTGGACCCGCCTCTGACCAAGGCTGACCCAATCAGTGATGGTGGTAGCGCCTCTGGGATGACATATTTAAGAAGGGGAACCTACAGTGGGGGAGGAGATTGGAATGTGAGAGAAACCCCTATGCAGATACCAAGGTCAGTGAAGAAGGAGGGGGAGGAGGCGCGCCCGAGGAGGTGATGGCCCTGCGGCCCGTGGTGAGACGGCAGGCTGTCCCCCTGCAGCCCGTGGAGGTGAGCGGGGAAGCAGATGCCCACCTGCAGCCCGTGGAGGACCCCACGCTGGAGCAGTCGGATGCCCCCGAAGATGGCCGTGACTCCATGGGAAAGCCCACGCTGGAGCAGTCTGTGACTGAAGATCAGTCCGCAGAAAGGACCCATGCCCGAGAAGTCTGTGAAGAACTGCAGCCCGTGGAAGGACTCACGCGGGAGATGTTTGCGAAGCACCCTCTCCCGTGGGAGGGACCCCACGCTGGAGCAGGGGAAGAGTGCGAGGAGTCCTCCCCATGAGGAGGAAGGAGCAGCAGAGACAAATGTACGGCGAACTGACTGCAACCCCCATTCCCTGTCCCCCTGCGCCGCTGGGGGGAGGATGTAGAGAAAACCGGGAGTGGGGTTGAGCCGGGAAGGAGGGAGGGGTGGGGGGAAGATGTTCTAAGGTTTGGTTTTACTTCTCAGTATCCTTGTTTTGGTTTGATTTGTAGTAAATTAAATTGATTTTGTTTCTTCCCCAAGTTGAGCCTGTCTTTTGCCCGTGACCATAAGCGGTGAGTGATCCCTCCCTCTCCTTGTCTCGACCCACGAGCTTTTCTTCATATTTTCTCCTCATCCCACCGGGGCCGGGGCAGGGGAGGAGTGAGCGAGCGGCTTCGTGGTGCTTTGATACCGGCTGAGCTTAAACCACGACACCGTGCATCTCTCATACTGGCGAGCCACGAACTCGGCATTCTTTGCGGCAGTTGCGGTCTCAGCACTGTTGAGCAGAGAAGAGGGATCACCTTCCATGACCTGATAGCAAAGCCCTTCCTAATGCAGCCCAGGATGCTTTCAAATGCCATTTCCGCAAGGGTGCAGGCCTGCCTCATGGTGTCCACCGGGACCCACATCCTCCGCTGCAAAGCTGTTTGGCAGCCCATCGGCCCCGGCCTGTAGTAGTGCAGGAGGTTCTTCCTCCCGCACTGCAGGACTTTGCATAAAGGGGTTCAACGTTGTTGGCCCCAGGCTGGACCCCTGCAGTGCACCAGGAGTGAGTGTCTGCCAGCTGGACTTGGTGCTGCCCATCACAACCCTTGGAGACCAGCGGCCATGCCAGATTTCAATCCCCTGCACTGCCCTCTTCCCCAGCCTGTATTTCGCTAGCTGGTCTGTCAGGACTGTGTCCTGGTTTCGGCTGGAATAAAGTTAATTTTCTTCCTGGTAGCTGGTATAGTGCTGTGGTCTGGATTTAGGATGAGAATAATGTTGATAACACACTGATGTCTTAGTCGTTGCTAAGCAGTGCTTATACTAAGTATGCTGCTGACCTACCCGGAAGGAGACTTTCTTGTTGCCCTCCACGTGCTTCGCCTGATTCAACGCCAGGTGGCCTTTGATTTTGCTAACACCAACCCCGCATACTCAGACAGCCTGGCAAATGTTCTCCCCAGAGCAAAGGGCATCGAGAGGAAGACAGCTGAAACCTTTGGCACGGCCTGGCTGCCTGGAGATGCCACAGCTAGTGACCACTGGAGCGAGCTGAGAGAGAGGGAGGAGAGAGAAGCACGTGGCACGTCCTTAAAAAGCGCAGCCTTTGGGTGGGTGCTCTGCTGACGTGTGCAGCGGCAGGCAGAGCCGGGCCTCTTCCTGCAAAGGGAGTTGCAAACAATCGCACTTCACTGCCCCAAGCCAACATCCCCTGCCTGCACAGGACCCCTCCAGCATGTGGGAGGCATCTTCTGCCCAAACTGACGCGGCCCTGCCCGGGATATCCTTGGCAGTCTCATGCCGGCACGTGAAAGGAGCCTGCGTGGCAGACCCAAGCAAGTCAGAAATGAGGAAATGAAATGGCAGCGTTGACGGAAACAAAAACACCACCTGTGCCATTAGGTAGGATATTTTGCTTTAGAGGTGAGTCTGTTGGAAAATTACTGCCCGCGTGCAGTGACTGTGGGCCTGGGGCGGTACAGGAGCAGTATAAAAGTGGGCCCTTCTCCTCACTCTCTCATCCACTCCTCTCGCCGCCATCTCCTTGGGAGAAAGGTGAGTATGAAGGTCTAACTCCTACTCCACATCCTCCTCCAGGATTTCCCAGCACACACCCTATCTTACGCTGGGTCGTGGGGCTACTTAATCATGGGAGAGGGAAGGGGGCTGAAAGTGTGGCCTGGAGAGAGGCTGGGGCGTGGCTGAGGTGAGCGATGTATGGGCTCTTGCCTCCAGCTCGTGGCTTGTCTCCCTCATGGTGGGGTGACAGGCTGCTCCTCACCCAACCCTCGTGGTCTGCTCCCCCCTGCCCTCTCTCCCAGGTACACCGCCCGACCCAAGACATGTCCTGCTACAACCAGTGCCTGCCATGCCAGCCCTGCGGCCCGACCCCGCTGGCCAACAGCTGCAATGAGCCCTGCGTCAGGCAGTGCCAGGACTCCACCGTCGTCATCCAGCCCTCCCCCGTGGTGGTGACCCTGCCCGGCCCCATCCTCAGCTCCTTCCCACAGAGCACCGCCGTGGGATCCTCCACCTCCGCTGCCGTTGGCAGCATCCTCAGCTCTGAGGGAGTGCCCATCTCCTCCGGGGGCTTTGGCCTCTCCGGCTTTGGCAGCCGCTACTGCGGCAGGAGGTGCCTCCCCTGCTAAAGCTGCTGGCGATGGCCCTGGGCAAGGCCACCAGGGACCCAGGAGATGGTACCACACTGGGGACGGAGCATCGGCTTGTTGCTTTCAGAGAGGCTGAGCAACCCCAGCACCCCTTGCAAAAGGACGGGGCCAGCCTCGGCTCTGAGAAAGCACAGCCCTTGCCTGCCTTTCCCCTCTTCCGCTCTCTCCTTTCCCTCCCCTCCCGTCTCCTTGTTCTCTTGTGCTCCCCTGGGCTGTGAGCACCACAAAGCCAGCCTAGGGAAGACCTGCTGACCCTCCACCCTCTGCGGGGCAGGCAGATGGACACCTGGAAGGATCTCCACCACAGCCATGGGGTGCAGACTCTTACATGCCCCTGCTGCTCTGTGTACTGGGACCTCCACCCAGACCGACCCCGTCTCCCTCTTTTGACTCATTAAAGTTCTGCTGCATCCCAGCCCATGCCTTCGTCTCATCCTTTCCTCTCCAGATGCTGTCTCAAGATGCCCAGGGAGAGAGATGTTGCTCAGGGGTGGTTCTGGGAGGGGGTTGTTAGGGATGCTTGTGCAGTGATTATCAACACAGGCTTGCACTGAAGACGCTTAGTCATGCTCAGGTTGACCCTCTGCTTTCTGAACTTCCCTGCCTATCTGGCGCTGGATAGAATGACCCGATGCAGTCTAATGACCATAGCTACTCCAAAGATGATTTCAGGGCTCCCACCAAAGCATTCTCTTCTCCACGCTCAGCAAGCCCTGCACCCTCAGCCTCTCCTCCCCAGCCAGGTGCTCAAGCCCTCTCACCATCCTGGCCACCCTCCGCTGAACTCACTCCACTTGGTCAAGGTCTTCCTTGCACTGCAGCCCAAAACCCAGCACAGCTTTCTACACGCCGTCACGTGAGCGCTGAGCAGAGTGGGCTTGTCGCTCCCATTGATCTCCTGGCTATGCTCCTGCTCATATAGCCCAGGTTGTTGGTGACAGTCCTTGGTGTCCGGGAACAGTGCTGGGAGTCGCACCCGTTTTGATGGCCTTACTACAAGAGCACCTTTCCCTGGCCCTGCTTTTGGGCTGCTGCTGGCCAGGGGTAGAAGCATGTGTGGAGAGACAGGGACGCTCGCTACCAAGTTTAGCTGCTGATCAGGGCTCTGGGTGGACATGTATCATCTTGCCCAGCTGTGTCCTGCAGCAGTTGAGCAGCTCCCCTTTCTCAGCTGCAAGTCTTTCTGCAGCCTTTGCTGCTGGTCACCGCACCGCTTTGGAGAGCTCCCAGACAGCCCTTCCAGACACTCAGCCCACACCCGCTGCCTCTCTTCCTGCCCTGAGTCTCTCCCTGCCTCCCTGTCTCCAGAAACTCTCCCAGGAAGCCCTGGGCACGGGCAGCGAAGGAGCAGGGCAAGCAGGACATGCGCTGCCTGTGGGCCCGGGTGGTCTGTTGACCTCAACCAGCACTAAGCACTCACCAGCTGTTTTCTCGGTCTGCTGTCCGACTGGGATGGGGCAAGAATTGGAAGAGAAAGACTCCAAAAGAACCTTGGGGTCAAGATCAGGACAGTTTAAGTGGGGAAGGGAAGAAAAGAGAAAAAAAAGAAGTGGTGCAAAGGCAATCGCCCACCACCTAGCACCAGCAGACTGATGCCCAGCCAGTCTCCGAAGAACAGCTACCTTGGAAAGACTGCCCACAGTTTCGTTGCTGAGCACGATGTTATGTGGCATGGAGTAGCCCTTTGGTCAATTCAGGTCAGCTATCGTGGCTGTGTCCCCTCTCAGCTGCTTGCCCACCCCTAGCCTTCACTGCAGGGGTGCAGACTAGGAAAGAGAGATGGCCTTGAAGCTGTGCAAGCACTGCAGTGTTATCTGCACTGGTTTACCCTCACATTTAAAACACAGCACCACATGGGCTGCTGTGAAGAAAATTACCTCCATCCCAGCCAGCGCCAGTACAGCCTGGTTCCCCCATTCCCTCTCCTATTGTCCTCTGGGGCCATTTTTGTACTCGAGCCTCCTCCCCCGGAACAGCGGCAGCCAGGCCAAGAGGAATTGCCGCCCCTCCTCTCGCCTCTCTTCTTCTCCCCTCTTGTCCGCTTCCCAGGAGCCTGTGGGGCTGCTGCCCTCCCAGGGCCTTCCACAGCCCAGGCTCCTCAGCTGAGGTCAAGCAGTGTCCATGTGCCCCTTCTGCAGCACGTGCACCGAGGCCAAGAGGACACGTCTGGGCAGAGGCTCAGCAAAGCCGGGCCTGATGGCCAGGGGCTCTGGTGGAGTCCTGGATGCCTTCCTCACCTGCAACTGACAGTGCCCCAAGGGCACTTTGGCTGCATGCAAGGAGTTATAGTCAACAGCTCAATGTCCAAGTGGAAACCAGCAACGAGTGGTGTCCTTCAGGGGTCCGTACTGGGACCCATACTATTTCATACCTTCATCAGCGACATCGATAGTGGGACTGAGTGCACCCTCAGCAAGTTTGTGCGTGACACCAAGCTGAGGGCTGCAGCCATTACGCTTGAGGGAAGGGATGCAATCCACAGGGATCTTGACAGGCGTGAGGAACGGCCCCATGTGAAACTCAAGAACTTCAGCAAGGCCAAGTGCAAGGGCCTGCGCCTGCATTGGGGCAATCCCCTGTATCAACTATATCAATACAGACTGGAGGATGAATGGTTGAGAGCAGCCCCGCAGAGAAGGACGCCGGGGTACTGGAGGCTGAAGAATTGGACATGAGCCAGCAACGGGCGCTTGCAGCCCAGAAAGCCACTCGTGGCCTGGGCTGCACAAAAAGAAGTGTGGCCAGCAGGTTGAGGGAGGTGATTCTCTGCTTCTAGTCCGCTCTCGTTAGACCCCACCTGGAGCAATGCACGCAGTCTGGGGTCCCCAGTACAAAAAAGACAGGGACCTCTTAGAGCAGCTCCAGAGATGGACTGCAAAAATGGTAAGGGGGCTATATCACCCCTCTTACGAAGAAAGGCTGAGGGAGTTGGGGTTGCTCAGCCTGGAGAAGAGAAGGCTATGAGGAGACCTTATTGCAGCCTCTCCAGATATAAAGGGGACTCACAGGAAAGTCGGAGAGGGACTTCTTATCAAGGCCTGTAGCAATAGGACAAGGAGCAACAGTTTTAAACTGAAATAGGGTAGATGTAGATTGGACATAAGGAAGAAATTTATTATGATGAGGGTGGTGAGACACTGGAAAAGGTTGCCCAGAGAATGATGGGACGCCCCATCATTGGAAGTGTTCAAAGTCGGGTTCAACGGAACTTTGACTAACGTGATCTAGTGACAGATGTCCTTGCTCATGGCAGCGGGGCTCGACTGGATGATCTTTCAAGGTCTCTTCCAACCACAACCATTCTCTGATTCTATGGTAATGTGGTTCTAGGATAAGGCAGCCCACTGCACTGTGTCCCTCCCTTTGAGAATGCTAGGGTTAGGATGGGTTCTCCTGGCCTCTCCTGCGAAGCTAGTGCATATGTCTTGTCAAAACCACGTTCCCTCCTGACTACTTGCATCACAGTGTTGAGTTTACTGAGGAAAAACAAAAGGTGTGCACAACAAAGTCGACGGTAGTCACTGAACTATGTTGGGTAATTCTCTCCAGGCCCAGAGAGGCAGACAAATTTAGAAACTAGAGCATCAGCTGATGCATGAGCAAGCATACTCAATGCAAGCCTCTGTTGACAATCAGTGCAAAACCATCCCCAACAACCCCCTCCCAGAACCACCCCTGAGCAACATCTCCCTGCCTGGCCATCCTGGGAGAGCATCTGCAGGGGAAAGGATGACACAGAGGCAGGGGCCGTGATGCAGAAGAACTTTAATGAGTCAAAAGAGGGAAACGAGGTCGATCCAAGCGGAGGCCTCAGCGCAGGGAGCAGCTTTAGCAGGGGAGGCACCTCCTGCCGCAGTAGCGGCTGCCAAAGCCGGAGAGGCCAAAGCCCCCGGAGGAGATGGGCACTCCCTCAGAGCTGAGGATGCTGCCAACGGCAGCGGAGGTGGAGGATCCCACGGCGGTGCTCTGTGGGAAGGAGCTGAGGATGGGGCCGGGCAGGGTCACCACCACGGGGGAGGGCTGGATGACGACGGTGGAGTCCTGGCACTGCCTGACGCAGGGCTCATTGCAGCTGTTGGCCAGCGGGGTCGGGCCGCAGGGCTGGCATGGCAGGCACTGGTTGTAGCAGGACATGTCTTGGGTCCGGAGGTGCACCTGGGTGAAAGGGCAGGGGGAAGCAGAGCAGGGGAGATGGGTGAGGAGCAGCCTGTCACCCCACCCCAAGGCAGCCAGATCACACGCTGGAGGTGAGAGCCAGAGGCGTTGTAGAGATGTCCACGCGTTTCTCCTTCCCCTCATCCCAAAAGAGCCCTGCCAGGAGCGGCTAAGCCCAGGGAGGTCCCCGCCTAGACCATAGCTCAACAGACACCCCAGCCAAGACCCAACCACTCTCCACGCCACACCTTCTGCCCCCTTCCCTCTCCCATGGCAAGCAGCTCTAAGACCCAGCACGGGACAAAGAGGCAGGTATGTGCTGAGAAATGACAGAGGAGGAGGACGACGAGGAGGAGAAAGGGCTCCAGACTCACCTTGTTCCCAAGGAGATGGAGGCGACAGGAGTGGATGAGAGAGTGAGGAGAAGGGCCCACTTTTATACTGCTCCTGCACCGCCCCAGGCCCACAGTCACTGCACGCGGGCAGTAATTTTCCAACAGATTCACCTCCAAAGCAAAATATCCTACCTAATGGCACAGGTGGTGTTTTGCTTTCCGTCAACGCTGCCATTTCATTTCCTCATTTCTGACACGCCCATGAGGCCACGGAGGCTCCTGTCAAGTACCAGGATGAGAGGCCCAAGGATCTCCTGGGCAGGAACACATCAGCACAGGCAGAAGATGTGCCCCCGAGTGCGGGAGGGGTCCATGCCGACAGGGGACATCGGTCTGGGGAAATCTGGTGAGGTTGTTTACAACCCTCCTTGCATGTGCGCATATCCTCCTGCCAATGCAGTCCTCCTCTGGGTGCCCAAAGGCTCCTGCGACTGAGGGCATGCCGCATCCTTCTCCCACCCTGACTGCCTCCACGCTCGCTCCAGCAGTCACTGGTCATTGACCCTATTGGCAGGTGGGCTGCCCTACTGTTTTCAAATGCCTTCACCCAAGGAAAGCTTCTCCTTCTGGGGAGACATTTGACAGTTTGTTTGGCAAAGTCGTCCCCTCTCGTGGCAGTCCCTGGGGGTCCCCCACCAGTGCCGTCCGCAGGCTGGCGGAAGGAAAACTTTGCCCTCCCGCACCACCCGATTCCTCAACAAGCCCTGTGGAGTCGGGTCCGTCCTCACTAACAAAGGGGTGTGTTGGGGCTCAGGACAGCGCCTCGTTCCTCCCACTCTCCACCATGCACTTTGGTCGCACGCTTTGGACACTGACCTGCAGGAGACACAAAGGCCTGGCCACTTTTCCAAAACACACTGACCATCCTGCGACCACCCCCGAGCTGTGGGAGTGCTGGCAAGAAGGTCATGCTGAGGGCAATGGCCCTTGGGTCTCCCTGGAGCTGTGTACTTGGCTACAAGCCCAGTGCTCGGACATGGTTTTCCTGGGGCAGGGATGGAACCGCCCTGGCTGCAGGGGAATTCAGCCCTGCATGGGACACGGCCCGCAGACAGCACGCGCTCCCTGGCTTGGCCTCACGCCAAGAGGCTGACACATGGCCAACCCAAAATTGGAGTGTGACTCGCCATGGGTAGGGAGAGTCTATCCCAGGAAGCCTGGCTACTGAAGGCATTCCCTTGCCCTCCTGGGACGCGTCCCAGCTGCCTCCGTGTCTGCAGGGCAGGGAAGGGCATCACCTCCTTGATGTAGTCTGAGAGCTGGTTTTGTACCCAGGGCCCTTCTGAGCACATCCCCTCCCTGAGCATCCCCAGGCGCATAGCACTGCGGGGTCCTGCCAGCCCTCGCTCGTTGGGGAACTGGGGGAAGTTCCCCTACATCTCCAGCGGTGCTGGGTTGTGCTCCAAGCTGAGGAGGCCTGTGGGGCACGGGAAAGAAGGCATGCTGAAGCACTAATGCCATGAGAGGACATATTGCCTGGGACCCAGGGATGAGTCCCAGCCGCTGGGGACGTGTTTTCTGCAACCCTTTCTCTCCCTCCGTGGAGCGTTCCGGAGAGCTCCTCACCACAGCCCAGTCTCTTTGGCCAGGAAGATGAGGCCTGTCCGTCCACCCTCCATGCCTCTCCCCAAGGCTGACCCTGCCCCCGCAGCCAGATCTGCCCAGAGGAGGTTCAAGGGCTCTAAGATCGTAGCAGAGTTCAGTCCCCCGCCCGTACTTAAGCAAGAGGTTCTTCCCTTCCAGGTGCACGACTTGCCATCTGACCTTCTTGGATGCCATGAGGCTCCTGTGGCCCAGTCCTCCAGCTGGTCTACGTCTCCCCTTACAGCACTGCTGCCCTGGAGCACGTCACCTGGCTTGTATGGGTTGACTTTTCTCAGGCAGTCCTTGATTTGAAGCCCACCCACTGCCGGGAGGGCCCCCCCTCCTTCCTTCAACTCTTTCAGAGGGCACATCAGCCCGGGAGAACTTGTACACAAAGAGTGAGAGAGAGAAGGCAAGGACTCCCCCCAGACTGCTCTCTGTCCACTCTTCAGGAAATCAGCCGCCCCAGTCAGCAGTGGGCCCGCTTCTTCCTCCGTCACCCTTCGGCTACTCTTGCAGGGGTCGATCTTGCTCTTGATGCTTGCTGCCTGTTGCTCTTCATGCCCCTTGCAAGACTCAAGGCACGCTGAGCTTTGACTTTCCTAGCAGCATCCCAGCATGCCTAGGAATTATTTCCAAATTCCTCCTTTGCAGCTCGTCCCTCCTTACAACTCCAGGATGTTGCCTTCTGACGCTGGTGCTCTGCCTTGAGTACCCCACTTAGCCAAAGCTGGTCTGCTGAGGCATCTGTTTGTTTCCCTGTGCGCTGGGCTGGACCATTCTTGCGCTTGGACCATGAGGTGCCTAAGGCGCTGCCAGCTTTTCTGAGCTCTTTTGTGCTTCTCAGCTGCCTCCACGGCATCCGACCTACCAGCTGCCTGACTAGGCCAAAGTCAGCGTGCCTGAAGTCCAGGGGCCGTACTCTGCTACTCGCTTTCCTCCCTGCCGTCAGGTCGTGAACTCCACTGTTTCTCAGGTGTGACAACCACGCCTGCCCTTGATTCCAGTGCTCCCAACCAGTTCTTCCCTCTTAGGGGCAGCTCTGCAGCACCCGTCTTTCGCCCATGACAGAATCGCAGGATGCCTGAGGTTGGAAGGGACCTCTGGAGATCGTCTAGTCCAACCGCCCCTGCTCCAAGCACGGTCAGCCTTTGGAGGATGCTCAGGGCCAAGTCCTGTCAAGCTCTGCACACCTACAAGGATGGAGAAGCCACAACCTGTCCGTGGCAACCCCATCCAGTACTTGACCACCCTCACACTAACAAAGTCTTTTCTTATGTTTTTGTGGGATTTCCCATCGTTCAACACGTGCCGATTACCTCTTGCCCCTTCACTGGATAGCACTCAGGACAGCCTGACTCTATGTTCTTGAATCTCTCCCATCAGCTCTTCTACGCATTGCTAAGAGGCGTGCCGCGGGGCCTTCGCGCCTCCAGGGTGAACAACCCCACCTCTCACAGCCCCTCCTGCCTCAGGGGCTCCAGCCGCTTCGTGGGCTCCGTGACCCTTTGCTGGACTCGCGCCAGTATGGCCGCGTGTTTCGGGGTTGTGTGGCGGGGTTTTGGTAGCGGGGGAGGGGCTGCAGGGTTGGCTCCCGTGAGAAGCTCCTAGAAGATTCCCCAGCTCCAAGGTGGACCCGCCTCTGACCAAGGCTGACCCAATCAGTGATGGTGGTAGCGCCTCTGGGATGACATATTTAAGAAGGGGAACCTACAGTGGGGGAGGAGATTGGAATGTGAGAGAAACCCCTATGCAGATACCAAGGTCAGTGAAGAAGGAGGGGGAGGAGGCGCGCCCGAGGAGGTGATGGCCCTGCGGCCCGTGGTGAGACGGCAGGCTGTCCCCCTGCAGCCCGTGGAGGTGAGCAGGGAAGCAGATGCCCACCTGCAGCCCGTGGAGGACCCCACGCTGGAGCAGTCGGATGCCCCCGAAGATGGCCGTGACTCCATGGGAAAGCCCACGCTGGAGCAGTCTGTGACTGAAGATCAGTCCGCAGAAAGGACCCATGCCCGAGAAGTCTGTGAAGAACTGCAGCCCGTGGAAGGACTCACGCGGGAGATGTTTGCGAAGCACCCTCTCCCGTGGGAGGGACCCCACGCTGGAGCAGGGGAAGAGTGCGAGGAGTCCTCCCCATGAGGAGGAAGGAGCAGCAGAGACAAATGTACGGCGAACTGACTGCAACCCCCATTCCCTGTCCCCCTGCGCCGCTGGGGGGAGGATGTAGAGAAAACCGGGAGTGGGGTTGAGCCGGGAAGGAGGGAGGGGTGGGGGGAAGATGTTCTAAGGTTTGGTTTTACTTCTCAGTATCCTTGTTTTGGTTTGATTTGTAGTAAATTAAATTGATTTTGTTTCTTCCCCAAGTTGAGCCTGTCTTTTGCCCGTGACCATAAGCGGTGAGTGATCCCTCCCTCTCCTTGTCTCGACCCACGAGCTTTTCTTCATATTTTCTCCTCATCCCACCGGGGCCGGGGCAGGGGAGGAGTGAGCGAGCGGCTTTGTGGTGCTTTGATACCGGCTGAGCTTAAACCACGACACCGTGCATCTCTCATACTGGCGAGCCACGAACTCGGCATTCTTTGCGGCAGTTGCGGTCTCAGCACTGTTGAGCAGAGAAGAGGGATCACCTTCCATGACCTGATAGCAAAGCCCTTCCTAATGCAGCCCAGGATGCTTTCAAATGCCATTTCCGCAAGGGTGCAGGCCTGCCTCATGGTGTCCACCGGGACCCACATCCTCCGCTGCAAAGCTGTTTGGCAGCCCATCGGCCCCGGCCTGTAGTAGTGCAGGAGGTTCTTCCTCCCGCACTGCAGGACTTTGCATAAAGGGGTTCAACGTTGTTGGCCCCAGGCTGGACCCCTGCAGTGCACCAGGAGTGAGTGTCTGCCAGCTGGACTTGGTGCTGCCCATCACAACCCTTGGAGACCAGCGGCCATGCCAGATTTCAATCCCCTGCACTGCCCTCTTCCCCAGCCTGTATTTCGCTAGCTGGTCTGTCAGGACTGTGTCCTGGTTTCGGCTGGAATAAAGTTAATTTTCTTCCTGGTAGCTGGTATAGTGCTGTGGTCTGGATTTAGGATGAGAATAATGTTGATAACACACTGATGTCTTAGTCGTTGCTAAGCAGTGCTTATACTAAGTATGCTGCTGACCTACCCGGAAGGAGACTTTCTTGTTGCCCTCCACGTGCTTCGCCTGATTCAACGCCAGGTGGCCTTTGATTTTGCTAACACCAACCCCGCATACTCAGACAGCCTGGCAAATGTTCTCCCCAGAGCAAAGGGCATCGAGAGGAAGACAGCTGAAACCTTTGGCACGGCCTGGCTGCCTGGAGATGCCACAGCTAGTGACCACTGGAGCGAGCTGAGAGAGAGGGAGGAGAGAGAAGCACGTGGCACGTCCTTAAAAAGCGCAGCCTTTGGGTGGGTGCTCTGCTGACGTGTGCAGCGGCAGGCAGAGCCGGGCCTCTTCCTGCAAAGGGAGTTGCAAACAATCGCACTTCACTGCCCCAAGCCAACATCCCCTGCCTGCACAGGACCCCTCCAGCACGTGGGAGGCATCTTCTGCCCAAACTGACGCGGCCCTGCCCGGGATATCCTTGGCAGTCTCATGCCGGCACGTGAAAGGAGCCTGCGTGGCAGACCCAAGCAAGTCAGAAATGAGGAAATGAAATGGCAGCGTTGACGGAAACAAAAACACCACCTGTGCCATTAGGTAGGATATTTTGCTTTAGAGGTGAGTCTGTTGGAAAATTACTGCCCGCGTGCAGTGACTGTGGGCCTGGGGCGGTACAGGAGCAGTATAAAAGTGGGCCCTTCTCCTCACTCTCTCATCCACTCCTCTCGCCGCCATCTCCTTGGGAGAAAGGTGAGTATGAAGGTCTAACTCCTACTCCACATCCTCCTCCAGGATTTCCCAGCACACACCCTATCTTACGCTGGGTCGTGGGGCTACTTAATCATGGGAGAGGGAAGGGGGCTGAAAGTGTGGCCTGGAGAGAGGCTGGGGCGTGGCTGAGGTGAGCGATGTATGGGCTCTTGCCTCCAGCTCGTGGCTTGTCTCCCTCATGGTGGGGTGACAGGCTGCTCCTCACCCAACCCTCGTGGTCTGCTCCCCCCTGCCCTCTCTCCCAGGTACACCGCCCGACCCAAGACATGTCCTGCTACAACCAGTGCCTGCCATGCCAGCCCTGCGGCCCGACCCCGCTGGCCAACAGCTGCAATGAGCCCTGCGTCAGGCAGTGCCAGGACTCCACCGTCGTCATCCAGCCCTCCCCCGTGGTGGTGACCCTGCCCGGCCCCATCCTCAGCTCCTTCCCACAGAGCACCGCCGTGGGATCCTCCACCTCCGCTGCCGTTGGCAGCATCCTCAGCTCTGAGGGAGTGCCCATCTCCTCCGGGGGCTTTGGCCTCTCCGGCTTTGGCAGCCGCTACTGCGGCAGGAGGTGCCTCCCCTGCTAAAGCTGCTGGCGATGGCCCTGGGCAAGGCCACCAGGGACCCAGGAGATGGTACCACACTGGGGACGGAGCATCGGCTTGTTGCTTTCAGAGAGGCTGAGCAACCCCAGCACCCCTTGCAAAAGGACGGGGCCAGCCTCGGCTCTGAGAAAGCACAGCCCTTGCCTGCCTTTCCCCTCTTCCGCTCTCTCCTTTCCCTCCCCTCCCGTCTCCTTGTTCTCTTGTGCTCCCCTGGGCTGTGAGCACCACAAAGCCAGCCTAGGGAAGACCTGCTGACCCTCCACCCTCTGCGGGGCAGGCAGATGGACACCTGGAAGGATCTCCACCACAGCCATGGGGTGCAGACTCTTACATGCCCCTGCTGCTCTGTGTACTGGGACCTCCACCCAGACCGACCCCGTCTCCCTCTTTTGACTCATTAAAGTTCTGCTGCATCCCAGCCCATGCCTTCGTCTCATCCTTTCCTCTCCAGATGCTGTCTCAAGATGCCCAGGGAGAGAGATGTTGCTCAGGGGTGGTTCTGGGAGGGGGTTGTTAGGGATGCTTGTGCAGTGATTATCAACACAGGCTTGCACTGAAGACGCTTAGTCATGCTCAGGTTGACCCTCTGCTTTCTGAACTTCCCTGCCTATCTGGCGCTGGATAGAATGACCCGATGCAGTCTAATGACCATAGCTACTCCAAAGATGATTTCAGGGCTCCCACCAAAGCATTCTCTTCTCCACGCTCAGCAAGCCCTGCACCCTCAGCCTCTCCTCCCCAGCCAGGTGCTCAAGCCCTCTCACCATCCTGGCCACCCTCCGCTGAACTCACTCCACTTGGTCAAGGTCTTCCTTGCACTGCAGCCCAAAACCCAGCACAGCTTTCTACACGCCGTCACGTGAGCGCTGAGCAGAGTGGGCTTGTCGCTCCCATTGATCTCCTGGCTATGCTCCTGCTCATATAGCCCAGGTTGTTGGTGACAGTCCTTGGTGTCCGGGAACAGTGCTGGGAGTCGCACCCGTTTTGATGGCCTTACTACAAGAGCACCTTTCCCTGGCCCTGCTTTTGGGCTGCTGCTGGCCAGGGGTAGAAGCATGTGTGGAGAGACAGGGACGCTCGCTACCAAGTTTAGCTGCTGATCAGGGCTCTGGGTGGACATGTATCATCTTGCCCAGCTGTGTCCTGCAGCAGTTGAGCAGCTCCCCTTTCTCAGCTGCAAGTCTTTCTGCAGCCTTTGCTGCTGGTCACCGCACCGCTTTGGAGAGCTCCCAGACAGCCCTTCCAGACACTCAGCCCACACCCGCTGCCTCTCTTCCTGCCCTGAGTCTCTCCCTGCCTCCCTGTCTCCAGAAACTCTCCCAGGAAGCCCTGGGCACGGGCAGCGAAGGAGCAGGGCAAGCAGGACATGCGCTGCCTGTGGGCCCGGGTGGTCTGTTGACCTCAACCAGCACTAAGCACTCACCAGCTGTTTTCTCGGTCTGCTGTCCGACTGGGATGGGGCAAGAATTGGAAGAGAAAGACTCCAAAAGAACCTTGGGGTCAAGATCAGGACAGTTTAAGTGGGGAAGGGAAGAAAAGAGAAAAAAAAGAAGTGGTGCAAAGGCAATCGCCCACCACCTAGCACCAGCAGACTGATGCCCAGCCAGTCTCCGAAGAACAGCTACCTTGGAAAGACTGCCCACAGTTTCGTTGCTGAGCACGATGTTATGTGGCATGGAGTAGCCCTTTGGTCAATTCAGGTCAGCTATCGTGGCTGTGTCCCCTCTCAGCTGCTTGCCCACCCCTAGCCTTCACTGCAGGGGTGCAGACTAGGAAAGAGAGATGGCCTTGAAGCTGTGCAAGCACTGCAGTGTTATCTGCACTGGTTTACCCTCACATTTAAAACACAGCACCACATGGGCTGCTGTGAAGAAAATTACCTCCATCCCAGCCAGCGCCAGTACAGCCTGGTTCCCCCATTCCCTCTCCTATTGTCCTCTGGGGCCATTTTTGTACTCGAGCCTCCTCCCCCGGAACAGCGGCAGCCAGGCCAAGAGGAATTGCCGCCCCTCCTCTCGCCTCTCTTCTTCTCCCCTCTTGTCCGCTTCCCAGGAGCCTGTGGGGCTGCTGCCCTCCCAGGGCCTTCCACAGCCCAGGCTCCTCAGCTGAGGTCAAGCAGTGTCCATGTGCCCCTTCTGCAGCACGTGCACCGAGGCCAAGAGGACACGTCTGGGCAGAGGCTCAGCAAAGCCGGGCCTGATGGCCAGGGGCTCTGGTGGAGTCCTGGATGCCTTCCTCACCTGCAACTGACAGTGCCCCAAGGGCACTTTGGCTGCATGCAAGGAGTTATAGTCAACAGCTCAATGTCCAAGTGGAAACCAGCAACGAGTGGTGTCCTTCAGGGGTCCGTACTGGGACCCATACTATTTCATACCTTCATCAGCGACATCGATAGTGGGACTGAGTGCACCCTCAGCAAGTTTGTGCGTGACACCAAGCTGAGGGCTGCAGCCATTACGCTTGAGGGAAGGGATGCAATCCACAGGGATCTTGACAGGCGTGAGGAACGGCCCCATGTGAAACTCAAGAACTTCAGCAAGGCCAAGTGCAAGGGCCTGCGCCTGCATTGGGGCAATCCCCTGTATCAACTATATCAATACAGACTGGAGGATGAATGGTTGAGAGCAGCCCCGCAGAGAAGGACGCCGGGGTACTGGAGGCTGAAGAATTGGACATGAGCCAGCAACGGGCGCTTGCAGCCCAGAAAGCCACTCGTGGCCTGGGCTGCACAAAAAGAAGTGTGGCCAGCAGGTTGAGGGAGGTGATTCTCTGCTTCTAGTCCGCTCTCGTTAGACCCCACCTGGAGCAATGCACGCAGTCTGGGGTCCCCAGTACAAAAAAGACAGGGACCTCTTAGAGCAGCTCCAGAGATGGACTGCAAAAATGGTAAGGGGGCTATATCACCCCTCTTACGAAGAAAGGCTGAGGGAGTTGGGGTTGCTCAGCCTGGAGAAGAGAAGGCTATGAGGAGACCTTATTGCAGCCTCTCCAGATATAAAGGGGACTCACAGGAAAGTCGGAGAGGGACTTCTTATCAAGGCCTGTAGCAATAGGACAAGGAGCAACAGTTTTAAACTGAAATAGGGTAGATGTAGATTGGACATAAGGAAGAAATTTATTATGATGAGGGTGGTGAGACACTGGAAAAGGTTGCCCAGAGAATGATGGGACGCCCCATCATTGGAAGTGTTCAAAGTCGGGTTCAACGGAACTTTGACTAACGTGATCTAGTGACAGATGTCCTTGCTCATGGCAGCGGGGCTCGACTGGATGATCTTTCAAGGTCTCTTCCAACCACAACCATTCTCTGATTCTATGGTAATGTGGTTCTAGGATAAGGCAGCCCACTGCACTGTGTCCCTCCCTTTGAGAATGCTAGGGTTAGGATGGGTTCTCCTGGCCTCTCCTGCGAAGCTAGTGCATATGTCTTGTCAAAACCACGTTCCCTCCTGACTACTTGCATCACAGTGTTGAGTTTACTGAGGAAAAACAAAAGGTGTGCACAACAAAGTCGACGGTAGTCACTGAACTATGTTGGGTAATTCTCTCCAGGCCCAGAGAGGCAGACAAATTTAGAAACTAGAGCATCAGCTGATGCATGAGCAAGCATACTCAATGCAAGCCTCTGTTGACAATCAGTGCAAAACCATCCCCAACAACCCCCTCCCAGAACCACCCCTGAGCAACATCTCCCTGCCTGGCCATCCTGGGAGAGCATCTGCAGGGGAAAGGATGACACAGAGGCAGGGGCCGTGATGCAGAAGAACTTTAATGAGTCAAAAGAGGGAAACGAGGTCGATCCAAGCGGAGGCCTCAGCGCAGGGAGCAGCTTTAGCAGGGGAGGCACCTCCTGCCGCAGTAGCGGCTGCCAAAGCCGGAGAGGCCAAAGCCCCCGGAGGAGATGGGCACTCCCTCAGAGCTGAGGATGCTGCCAACGGCAGCGGAGGTGGAGGATCCCACGGCGGTGCTCTGTGGGAAGGAGCTGAGGATGGGGCCGGGCAGGGTCACCACCACGGGGGAGGGCTGGATGACGACGGTGGAGTCCTGGCACTGCCTGACGCAGGGCTCATTGCAGCTGTTGGCCAGCGGGGTCGGGCCGCAGGGCTGGCATGGCAGGCACTGGTTGTAGCAGGACATGTCTTGGGTCCGGAGGTGCACCTGGGTGAAAGGGCAGGGGGAAGCAGAGCAGGGGAGATGGGTGAGGAGCAGCCTGTCACCCCACCCCAAGGCAGCCAGATCACACGCTGGAGGTGAGAGCCAGAGGCGTTGTAGAGATGTCCACGCGTTTCTCCTTCCCCTCATCCCAAAAGAGCCCTGCCAGGAGCGGCTAAGCCCAGGGAGGTCCCCGCCTAGACCATAGCTCAACAGACACCCCAGCCAAGACCCAACCACTCTCCACGCCACACCTTCTGCCCCCTTCCCTCTCCCATGGCAAGCAGCTCTAAGACCCAGCACGGGACAAAGAGGCAGGTATGTGCTGAGAAATGACAGAGGAGGAGGACGACGAGGAGGAGAAAGGGCTCCAGACTCACCTTGTTCCCAAGGAGATGGAGGCGACAGGAGTGGATGAGAGAGTGAGGAGAAGGGCCCACTTTTATACTGCTCCTGCACCGCCCCAGGCCCACAGTCACTGCACGCGGGCAGTAATTTTCCAACAGATTCACCTCCAAAGCAAAATATCCTACCTAATGGCACAGGTGGTGTTTTGCTTTCCGTCAACGCTGCCATTTCATTTCCTCATTTCTGACACGCCCATGAGGCCACGGAGGCTCCTGTCAAGTACCAGGATGAGAGGCCCAAGGATCTCCTGGGCAGGAACACATCAGCACAGGCAGAAGATGTGCCCCCGAGTGCGGGAGGGGTCCATGCCGACAGGGGACATCGGTCTGGGGAAATCTGGTGAGGTTGTTTACAACCCTCCTTGCATGTGCGCATATCCTCCTGCCAATGCAGTCCTCCTCTGGGTGCCCAAAGGCTCCTGCGACTGAGGGCATGCCGCATCCTTCTCCCACCCTGACTGCCTCCACGCTCGCTCCAGCAGTCACTGGTCATTGACCCTATTGGCAGGTGGGCTGCCCTACTGTTTTCAAATGCCTTCACCCAAGGAAAGCTTCTCCTTCTGGGGAGACATTTGACAGTTTGTTTGGCAAAGTCGTCCCCTCTCGTGGCAGTCCCTGGGGGTCCCCCACCAGTGCCGTCCGCAGGCTGGCGGAAGGAAAACTTTGCCCTCCCGCACCACCCGATTCCTCAACAAGCCCTGTGGAGTCGGGTCCGTCCTCACTAACAAAGGGGTGTGTTGGGGCTCAGGACAGCGCCTCGTTCCTCCCACTCTCCACCATGCACTTTGGTCGCACGCTTTGGACACTGACCTGCAGGAGACACAAAGGCCTGGCCACTTTTCCAAAACACACTGACCATCCTGCGACCACCCCCGAGCTGTGGGAGTGCTGGCAAGAAGGTCATGCTGAGGGCAATGGCCCTTGGGTCTCCCTGGAGCTGTGTACTTGGCTACAAGCCCAGTGCTCGGACATGGTTTTCCTGGGGCAGGGATGGAACCGCCCTGGCTGCAGGGGAATTCAGCCCTGCATGGGACACGGCCCGCAGACAGCACGCGCTCCCTGGCTTGGCCTCACGCCAAGAGGCTGACACATGGCCAACCCAAAATTGGAGTGTGACTCGCCATGGGTAGGGAGAGTCTATCCCAGGAAGCCTGACTACTGAAGGCATTCCCTTGCCCTCCTGGGACGCGTCCCAGCTGCCTCCGTGTCTGCAGGGCAGGGAAGGGCATCACCTCCTTGATGTAGTCTGAGAGCTGGTTTTGTACCCAGGGCCCTTCTGAGCACATCCCCTCCCTGAGCATCCCCAGGCGCATAGCACTGCGGGGTCCTGCCAGCCCTCGCTCGTTGGGGAACTGGGGGAAGTTCCCCTACATCTCCAGCGGTGCTGGGTTGTGCTCCAAGCTGAGGAGGCCTGTGGGGCACGGGAAAGAAGGCATGCTGAAGCACTAATGCCATGAGAGGACATATTGCCTGGGACCCAGGGATGAGTCCCAGCCGCTGGGGACGTGTTTTCTGCAACCCTTTCTCTCCCTCCGTGGAGCGTTCCGGAGAGCTCCTCACCACAGCCCAGTCTCTTTGGCCAGGAAGATGAGGCCTGTCCGTCCACCCTCCATGCCTCTCCCCAAGGCTGACCCTGCCCCCGCAGCCAGATCTGCCCAGAGGAGGTTCAAGGGCTCTAAGATCGTAGCAGAGTTCAGTCCCCCGCCCGTACTTAAGCAAGAGGTTCTTCCCTTCCAGGTGCACGACTTGCCATCTGACCTTCTTGGATGCCATGAGGCTCCTGTGGCCCAGTCCTCCAGCTGGTCTACGTCTCCCCTTACAGCACTGCTGCCCTGGAGCACGTCACCTGGCTTGTATGGGTTGACTTTTCTCAGGCAGTCCTTGATTTGAAGCCCACCCACTGCCGGGAGGGCCCCCCCTCCTTCCTTCAACTCTTTCAGAGGGCACATCAGCCCGGGAGAACTTGTACACAAAGAGTGAGAGAGAGAAGGCAAGGACTCCCCCCAGACTGCTCTCTGTCCACTCTTCAGGAAATCAGCCGCCCCAGTCAGCAGTGGGCCCGCTTCTTCCTCCGTCACCCTTCGGCTACTCTTGCAGGGGTCGATCTTGCTCTTGATGCTTGCTGCCTGTTGCTCTTCATGCCCCTTGCAAGACTCAAGGCACGCTGAGCTTTGACTTTCCTAGCAGCATCCCAGCATGCCTAGGAATTATTTCCAAATTCCTCCTTTGCAGCTCGTCCCTCCTTACAACTCCAGGATGTTGCCTTCTGACGCTGGTGCTCTGCCTTGAGTACCCCACTTAGCCAAAGCTGGTCTGCTGAGGCATCTGTTTGTTTCCCTGTGCGCTGGGCTGGACCATTCTTGCGCTTGGACCATGAGGTGCCTAAGGCGCTGCCAGCTTTTCTGAGCTCTTTTGTGCTTCTCAGCTGCCTCCACGGCATCCGACCTACCAGCTGCCTGACTAGGCCAAAGTCAGCGTGCCTGAAGTCCAGGGGCCGTACTCTGCTACTCGCTTTCCTCCCTGCCGTCAGGTCGTGAACTCCACTGTTTCTCAGGTGTGACAACCACGCCTGCCCTTGATTCCAGTGCTCCCAACCAGTTCTTCCCTCTTAGGGGCAGCTCTGCAGCACCCGTCTTTCGCCCATGACAGAATCGCAGGATGCCTGAGGTTGGAAGGGACCTCTGGAGATCGTCTAGTCCAACCGCCCCTGCTCCAAGCACGGTCAGCCTTTGGAGGATGCTCAGGGCCAAGTCCTGTCAAGCTCTGCACACCTACAAGGATGGAGAAGCCACAACCTGTCCGTGGCAACCCCATCCAGTACTTGACCACCCTCACACTAACAAAGTCTTTTCTTATGTTTTTGTGGGATTTCCCATCGTTCAACACGTGCCGATTACCTCTTGCCCCTTCACTGGATAGCACTCAGGACAGCCTGACTCTATGTTCTTGAATCTCTCCCATCAGCTCTTCTACGCATTGCTAAGAGGCGTGCCGCGGGGCCTTCGCGCCTCCAGGGTGAACAACCCCACCTCTCACAGCCCCTCCTGCCTCAGGGGCTCCAGCCGCTTCGTGGGCTCCGTGACCCTTTGCTGGACTCGCGCCAGTATGGCCGCGTGTTTCGGGGTTGTGTGGCGGGGTTTTGGTAGCGGGGGAGGGGCTGCAGGGTTGGCTCCCGTGAGAAGCTCCTAGAAGATTCCCCAGCTCCAAGGTGGACCCGCCTCTGACCAAGGCTGACCCAATCAGTGATGGTGGTAGCGCCTCTGGGATGACATATTTAAGAAGGGGAACCTACAGTGGGGGAGGAGATTGGAATGTGAGAGAAACCCCTATGCAGATACCAAGGTCAGTGAAGAAGGAGGGGGAGGAGGCGCGCCCGAGGAGGTGATGGCCCTGCGGCCCGTGGTGAGACGGCAGGCTGTCCCCCTGCAGCCCGTGGAGGTGAGCGGGGAAGCAGATGCCCACCTGCAGCCCGTGGAGGACCCCACGCTGGAGCAGTCGGATGCCCCCGAAGATGGCCGTGACTCCATGGGAAAGCCCACGCTGGAGCAGTCTGTGACTGAAGATCAGTCCGCAGAAAGGACCCATGCCCGAGAAGTCTGTGAAGAACTGCAGCCCGTGGAAGGACTCACGCGGGAGATGTTTGCAAAGCACCCTCTCCCGTGGGAGGGACCCCACGCTGGAGCAGGGGAAGAGTGCGAGGAGTCCTCCCCATGAGGAGGAAGGAGCAGCAGAGACAAATGTACGGCAAACTGACTGCAACCCCCATTCCCTGTCCCCCTGCGCCGCTGGGGGGAGGATGTAGAGAAAACCGGGAGTGGGGTTGAGCCGGGAAGGAGGGAGGGGTGGGGGGAAGATGTTCTAAGGTTTGGTTTTACTTCTCAGTATCCTTGTTTTGGTTTGATTTGTAGTAAATTAAATTGATTTTGTTTCTTCCCCAAGTTGAGCCTGTCTTTTGCCCGTGACCATAAGCGGTGAGTGATCCCTCCCTCTCCTTGTCTCGACCCACGAGCTTTTCTTCATATTTTCTCCTCATCCCACCGGGGCCGGGGCAGGGGAGGAGTGAGCGAGCGGCTTCGTGGTGCTTTGATACCGGCTGAGCTTAAACCACGACACCGTGCATCTCTCATACTGGCGAGCCACGAACTCGGCATTCTTTGCGGCAGTTGCGGTCTCAGCACTGTTGAG
>CM051542.1:44525217-44638829 GCA_028022735.1 Gypaetus barbatus
CCCTAGGCAGATCCCACTGCAATCCAGTGTGGGATCCAGTGCCAGGAGGAGGATCGGGCGTGCGCCAGCACCCGAGCAGATCCACTGCGATCCGGTACAGGGCGCAGTGGCGGGAGCACAATCCGGTGGGAGCCGGCGCCCAAAGCAGATCCACCGCGATCCGGCCTGGGATCCAGCGGCCGGAGCTCAGTCCGGAGGGGAGCCAGCGCCCTACGCAGCTCCGCTACCACCCAACGTGGCATCCAGCGGCTGGCACAAGCCGGCGCCCGAGCAGATCTGCTGCGATCCATCCTGGGATCCAGCGGCGACGGGAACCCATGGGCCGCGACGGCGGCGTGGCGGAAGCGGCGTGGCGGAGCGGGAACGGACGGCGGCGGGACCGAGGCCGGGGCCGGCCGTGCCCGCGGGGCTCAGGGGCAGCCCGCATCCCGGCGCCCAGTGCCCACCTTCTCCTGCAGCTTCTCCATCTCCTCCTTGTGCGCCAGCTCCGACTCCTCCAGCAACCCGCCGCTGCGCCGTCTCCTTCTTCAGGAACTCGATCTCCCTGCGGGGGCCAGCGCGTGGGTGCGCGTCACCCCCCCACCCAACGCCGGGGAGACCCCGGGGAGGTGGGGAAGGTCGGGGGGACCCCGGGGACTTGGGTGTCAGGGAGGGACCGTGCTCAGCGGGGTGGTGATGCCCGGGGATCTCCCGGGGGATGGTCTCTGCCCAGAGGATGGTCCATGGCCAGGGATGAGGGATGCCCAGGAGGGAGTTGGTGCCCCAGGGATGGGTCCACGTCAAGGGAAGGTCCCTGCCCAAGGGAGGTCCCTGCCCAGGGGGTGAAGTGTGCCCAGGAAGGATTTGGTGCCTCGGGGATGGGTTTCTGCCCAGAGGATGGTCTGTGCCCAGGGAAACGGTTCATGCCCAAGGGATGGTCCCGTGCCCAAGGACAAAGGGTGCCCATGAAAGGGGTCAATGCCCCACAAGTGGGTCCACGCCAAGATCATGGTCCATGCCCAGGGGATGGTTCATGCCCCATGGCATGGTCTCTGCCCAGGGACAAGGGGTGCCCGGGAAGGGATCGGTGCCCCAGGGATGGGTCCATGCCCAGAGGGATGCTCCGTGCCCAGGGAAGGATCGGTGCCCAGGGCCCGGCGCTGCCCTCACTTTTGCTGGTACTCCTTGATGAGCCTCTTGGCCTTGCTGTACTTGCGCTCCAGGGTCTGGTACTGGGCCTGAGTCTCCTTGAGGTGCTCATCCACGGCCTGGCAGAGGTTCTGCGCTCCATCCAGTACCCCTCCAGCTTCTCCATCCGCTCCTTGTTCTCCTCCACGCTCTGCTCCAGCTGGGCCTTCTCGGCCCGCCAGCGCGCCTTCTCCTGCTCCAGGCACTGCAGCTGGGGGACAGCGGGGTCAGGGCACGGCACGGCACGGCACGGCACGGCATAGCCAGGGAGCAGGCATGACATGGCATGGCACGGCATGGCGTGGCATGGCATGACACAGCACGGCATAGCCAGGGAGCAGGCATGACATCACATGGCATGGCATGGCACGGCATGGCACAGAATGGCATGGCTTGGCACAGCGTGGCACGGCTTGGCACAGCATGGCACGGCATAGCCAGGGAGCAGGCATGACGCGGCATGGCACAGCACAGCATGGTGAGGGGTCTGGGGGAGATGTGGGGAGCTAGGAGGGGATGGGGGAGATGGAGATCCAGGGGGGTTCGGGGAGATGGAGGGGGGGGTCCCTCCCACCCGCAGGGAGCCAGGGCACCCGCTCACCTTCCTCTTCAGCTGCTGGATCTCGGCCTCGGTGACGGCATGCTTGATCTGGAGCTGCAAGAGGAGCCGGGCGTTCACACAGGGCGGGCACCGCTCCCGGGCGTGCACACACACTGCCATGTGCGGGCACGCTCCCCTGGCACCCCCCCACCCCCTCTTCACCTCCTTGAACTTGTGCACCAGCTTTTTCGGGGTCCATCTCCACGGGTGAGAGAGTGTCCTCGTTCTCGGCTAGCTCGAACACCTCGATGGCCATCTCACCGCTGGGGAACATGGGGCTCATCTCCTCCTCCTCATCCGTGGCGTACTCGCCCGTCTGCAGGGGGCACAGACTGGCATTGGCACGTGGTGGTCCCCAGCCTGGCACCCCCACCCCATCCCACCTAGGGAAACTGAGTCACCGGCCCCATATCAGGTGGGGGGACCACATCAGTCCCCTCCTGGGTGGGTGCTGTCCCCCTCACCTCCTCATCGTCCTCGGTGTACTGGGTGTAGCGCTGCTCGATCATTTCCCGCTGCCACCGCTCCTGCTCCAGCGTCTGCTGGATCAACTGTGCCACCTCGCTCTGCTCCCCTGGCTTCTCCCGCCCGATGAGGAACCTTGTGGGGACGGTGGAGCTCAGCCGGGGATGGGGGGCTCCGACCGTGGGGGGGCCTGGGGTGGAGGACACCCAGGTGGCACAGCCAGGGGACAGTGGGGAGGCTCAGCCAGGGGACACCCAGGTGGCACAGCTGGGGGACATCCCTGCTGGCACATGCAGTGCTCCTGGGGGTGGCGAATTTGGGGGGGATGTTATGGGGCCTGCGGATGAGTTGGGGGGCTGGGGGGGATCCTGGGCTGATGTGGGGGCATTCTGGGGGGCAGAGGGCACTAGGGTGGCACAGGACAGGCAGTGGGCATGGGGAGGGGGGGGGGCAGAGGTATTTTGGGGCAGGGGACAGCCTGGCCTGGAAGTTGGGGTGCTCTGGGGACAGGTTATGGGGCAGGGTGCCGCAGGGGGCCCAGCACGGGCTGTGGGGGTCTCCTGGCCCCCCAAATCCCCCAGCACCAAGCCCTACCGGACGCGGCCCTTGGTGTTCCTGAGGACGGAGGCGGCGAAGCTCTGCGTCACCCCCACCAGGCTGGTGCCGTCCACCTCCACGATGAGATCGTTCACCTGGATCCTGGGGACAAGGGGACTGTCAGAGCGGGGCCACCCCTTGCCCACATCCCCAGCATCTCCCACGCCGGGAACATCTGGCACATCTGTCCTCTCCCACACCAGCTCTTCCACCACCACCCAAGCCCGCGGGAGTGCAGCAGGGGGGACCCAGGGGGGCGTTTTCGGGCCCGGCAGCCCTTACCTGCCGTCCCGGTGGGCCGCCCCACCCTCCGTCACCGTCTTGACAAAGATGCCCAGCTTCTCCAGGCCCATGTCGGCCCCCGCGCCCATGCCGATGATGCTGATGCCCAGCCCTTCGGAGTCTGCAGAGACAGAGAGCCGTGTCCTGGTGGGGTAGCAGCAGCCACCCAATGCCAATGGAGTCACCTCCAACCCATCCCCAAGGTGCCGTGGGGACCGCGGGGCACGGGATGGGGAGAGGACCCACCTTTCTCCAGCTCCACAGGGAAGAGGTCGAGCCGCTCCACCCTTTTCTCCAGCTCGTACTCGGCCGACGCGGCCATGGGGTCGACATCTTCATTGCGGCGGTCGTAGTCTTCGTTGGAGTAAGTGCTGAAGACCTGCCGGGGTGGAGGAAGCTGCTCAGCGAGGCAGAAGGATGGGGTGGGAAAACACCGCAGCCATCCACCGCCCCGGCACCGGCAGCACCCGCGGCCAAGGGGGCATCCTTGGGTGGGGGGAACCCCAGGCAGGGGCATGGCAGGGGGTGTTACTGAGCCTACGAGACACTGGAGAATCCCCCCAAGTCATGTCATGGAGTGAGGGGGAGTTTGAGGAAGCCCAGAAGGTTTGGGGTGGCCCTGGGAGCGGAGATGGTGCCGTGCCCTGCACCCCACAGAAGGATGGACAGGGGGGTGGATGGACAGAGAGATGGATGAAGGCGTGGATGGGTGGAATGGCAGATAGACGGATGGGTGGATGGACAGATGGATGGATGGATGGATAAATGGAAAGATGGATGGATGGGTGTATGAGTGGATGGGATGTGCAAGCAATGGCTACTGGCTGCTCTGAGTCACAGTTTGGGGAAGGAAGAACTGGCTTGTTTCTCCCTGCTCCCCTCATCCTCCCCTTTCCCCAGGCAGGGGCTCCCCAGCTCTCAGCCCACCACCTTCTCATGGTCCAAACTGCCCCGTGGGAGCAGGGAAGGGCTCTTCCCCTGGGGCAGTCTCACCTCCTCTGCCCTTCCCTGCACCTCACCCCTGCCTGGGCACCTTCATGCAAGCCTGGGCTGCCAGCCTGGAGCCCGGGGACCCAAACGCACCATCGTGCCTGGGAGAGGTAGACCCACCGTAAGTTTGGGGTTGGTTTATTCCCCTGGATTTCCACCTGGCAGGTTCAACTTCTGCCTCCACATGCTCGCCTGGAGGGATGCCTGGGCACAGGGAGCACCAGGGACTCTGTGGGCCTCGGGGGTCCAAGGGTCACCTCTGTCCCCAAGTTTCCGTCCCCACTGTGCTCACCTCTCCCCATTGGGCTTCACTCATAGGGTGTTGAGGAGGGCTCAACCTCAGGGCTGGGGCTGCCCCTGTCCTCCTGCAGGTCTGGGGACACAGAGGTCCCCAGCCACCTTCAGTCCCAAGGGAGTGGGGACAGGGATGGTTGGGATTGCCGAGGCTTCACAGCAGCCCCTGGCTGAGGCCAGGAAGGGGACTTGACCAGGGGCAGCTGGTCAGAGTGGGGTGATGAAAGGCAAAGGCAATTGGGGCCACACACGTATGGTCCTCTAATGAGGTAAATCCTTGGGGATGCTGACCCCCGGCATGGGGCAGCCCCAAATCCTTCCACGCCAGTTCAGGAGGGGCTGGGAGCACCCCCACACTCACCCCAGGTCTGGGTGCCCCCATGCCAGGCACCAAGGTGCTCCTGGCCGAGGTCAGACATGCCACTAGGATGATGTCCCCAGACCGGAGCCAGTGGGAGTGGGGTGCTGTGTCCCTGCACCCCGGGAGGCTGCCAGCACCCCTCTCCGATTGGGGACAGGCTGGCCAGGCGCCGAACCTGGGAGATGTCCCCAGAGGGGCCCCGGCTGGTGATGCCGCCGGGGCGAGTGGATTAGGGATAACACCGCAGCGCTAAAGCCTCGCCACAAAGGGTATTAGGGATGAGTGTCAAGGGCCATCGCACAAAGCCTGGTGACACCCACAAATGGGCAGCACCCACCCAGGTGGCACCCCGGGGTGCCGGGGATGAGGAGCAGGGGACATGCCTTCGTCCCCCCATCCGCACGTGCTCCTGCGGAGGGTGCAGGCACCCGAGCCCTTAGCTATGGGCACAGGTCCCGGCTCGCCCTGCTGTGCCCCTCACCCCTGTCCCCAGGTCCTGTGGGGGTTTGGGATGCACCCAGGGCCCGGAGTTGGTTCCGGGGGAGAAGAAGCCGGAGCCAGCACATGCCCAGGGGAAGGGGCTGGCGGCGTGTGCCCTCATCCCTGGGTGCAGGGTGCCCGCTTTGGGGCCCTGCTGGGGCTGGGTGGGGGTCCCCAGCACTCCTGGCCCCAAACCCTACGGCAGGTTTGTGGGGGGCTCAGCACCACCCACACACCCGGTGGGCGGAGCCGGGGTGCTCAGACCCCTGGGTCCCCACCCCACCCACACACATGGGACCCCCACCATCACCCTGAGGTGGGACATGGGTAAAAGCGAAGAGGCTAAAGGCCATGCTGGGGGGAGCAGAGCACCCCAAAAAGCCTGGCTGCCCATCCATGGGAGGGACATCCTTCCCAGGGCCGGGCTGGCCAGTTCCCACAGGACCAATACCCCCCGCAGCGTGCAGCCACCCAGCACACGGCCACTGCTGTCCCCTGCCCGGGCCACGGCGGTCCCTGTCCCCCCGTCCCAGGTGGGGCCACCCACCCGCTCTGACTCAGAGCCAGAATATAGGCCGGGGCTCTAAAAATAACCCAGCTCCAGCACAAAGCAATTGCTGCTCCTCCAGCCGGGGGGATTCGAGCAGGAGAGAACACCCCAAAATAGCTGCACAGCCCCTTCTCCCCCCACCCCATCGCCAGGGGAGCATCCCAGATGGGGACCCCAAACCGAGCCGGGGTCTGTGCTGGGGAATGGGGGGGGGACATGGGTGATGCTGGTCCCCACCCGGCCATGCCGCCAAGACACTTCCCCTTCCTCCACTTCCCGAAACGGTCCTGGGCGCTGGGCTGGGCCCACGGCAGAGAGGCAAATACCCCCACACACCGCTGCCTCATACCCGGGGACCCCCTGTTTGGGAGGAGCCCCGGCATCGAGGGACCCCCGGGGACCAAGGACAGAGGGTGACGGCACAGCCGCCGCACCCAGCACCCGGATATTTTGGGCATCCCCACCCAAAATATGGGGTGGGTCTTGGCCCATCCTGAGCACGGCGGTGGGTTGGCACTGGGTGCTGTGCACAGCCCACCACAGCGGGTCCCAGTGCCACCCCTCCCCACCACACCGGCCCCAGGGTGGCCCCTTGCTGGCGACGGGGGGGCCCAGGCCATGCCAGGGCAGGGCCCTTCGTTAGCCAGCCAGCTCGTTAGCCAGGTCCATGTGGCAGCCCTCCTTCCCCCAGTGCAAGGCCATGGTCAAGTGGGATGCCATGCCCCACGGCTGGGGAGGTGGGGGGACACAGACCCCCAACCCACCTCTCTGTCCCTGGCACCAGCCCCCCCACAAATGGGTGGGTTTGGAGGGGTCACACACCCCAGTCTGGGCTGCCCCTCACCCTGGGGTGCCCCTCACCCTGGGGTATCCCCCCATCCCCAGCTGCCACCCACCCCAGGATGCCCCCCCCCGCTGCCCCCCCCTTCATCCGCAAGCAGTCTCACCTGGATGGGAGCCGTGCTGAACTGGATCTTGCGGTTGGGGACAGGCTCCTCTTCCTCGGACAGCCCAGGGATCTCCACACAACCCGACTCAGGCTCGTACAGCCCTTCGGCCTCCTCCTCCTCCTCCAGCCCGCTGCCCCCCGAGTCCTCCCCGAGCCCGCTGTAGGCACTTATGTCCACCAGGTCCGCCTCGGAGAAGTCCTCCTTCTTGGCCTCCTCGTAGGCATCGCCCTCCTCTGCCCGCTCGCCCTTGACGCCCTCCTCACCCGTGGCCGCCCCCGAGCCCCCTTCCAGCCGGGGGGCGGTGGGCGCCGGACCCTCGGTCCCCTTGGCCGGCTGGGGTGCGGGCACTGGTTCACCCGCCGCTGTCGCTTCCTCCTCCTCCTCCTCAGCCTCGCCGCTCTCCTCCACCTCCACCGGCTTGATCTTGCAGACCTCCTGCACCCGTGGGGTGGCCGTCTCCTTCTCCACCGGCCGGCCGCTCTTCCCCGCTGCCTTTTCCTCCTCCGGCGGCCTGGCCCGTGCTGGGGTGGCATGGCCATCACCCAACCGTCCAGCCTCGGGGCCCGGCAAGAAGACCCGAGGTCGCTTGCCCACCACCTTGGCATTGAGCGGTCCTCCCGCTCGTCCCGGTGCCTTATGGAGGTTGTTACGGAGGTCGGCCTTCTCGAAGACGGCACTGAGTTGGCTGACGGTGGGCGAGACGGCTTCAGTGTCCAGCTTGTCCAAGGACTCGGTGCTGCCATTGAACCTCACCACCACGTCCAGCTTACGGTCCTGGAAACCGGCTCGTTCCTTACGTAGCAAGAGCTTGGTGGTGGTGGCCTTCTCCTGCGGGCTCCTTTCGAAGATCTTACGGGTCTCCTGCAGCTTGGAGAAGGGTTTGTCGGGTTTGGAGTCAAAGCGGCTGACCCTCTCTGAGACGCTGGTGCCCAGCTTGAGGAGGTTGCCCTGGTCCATGCTCTCACTGAGGCTGCCGGCCCGGGGCAAGGAGAGACGGACGGGCTTCTCCTTGGCCTTGGCCAGGTCGCAGGCGCCTTCGGGGCCGGGCGCCGTCCCCATCTGCAGGAACATGTTCTTGATACGGTGAACGTTGGAGCCATACTTCTTACCCCGGCTTTTCTTGCCGTCTTCGCCATCGGCCTCCTTTGTAGGTGCCAGGGCCTGGATGGTGGCCTCGTAGGCGTTACGGTGGGGGGACGCGCTCCGGAGACCCCCGCCGCCCGTCGCTCCGCCGGAGGGGGACCCCCCACCGGCGGCCGCCCCGCCGCCTGCCTCCGTCCTCAACATGCCGCCACCGGGCCGCCGCGCTGCATCGCCCGCCGCCGCTGCCGCCACCACCACCGCCGCCGCCGCCGCCGCTCCCCCCGGTCTCGCCGCGGCCCCTCGTCGGCTACAGCGGCATGGGGAGGGGGATGCCGCCCGTGGGGGGGGGGGGGTGGCCGTCGCCGGCACACCTGCACCGGCCCACGGGGGGCTGTTGGGCCTGGTCAGGCCATGTCCATCCCGGGGGGCCCCCTCCGCCCAGGCCCTTCTTCCTTCCTCCCTTCTCCTCCTCTTCCCCTTTCTCTGTGGCTGGTGATGGAGCCGCTGCTGCCTGCGATCTGCCCGCCCCGCTGCCCGCAGAGCCCTCTGGGTCTTAGCGGCGCGCTCGCTCTTCCTCTTCCTCACCGCCGTGCTTCGGCCTCCCCGCCGCCACCGCCTCGGCCAGGCCACCGGGAACCCCCAAGACCCCCACTTTGCCACCGAGATGCCCCACGGTCCCCTCCCCACACACACACGGGGGTCCCCTCCCTGTGGCATGTCCTCCCCCCCCGCCCAGCATCCGTGCCGTGCCGTGTGTGTCCCCCCACTCTGGCTTGTCCGGCGTTGCCACCCCCCCAGGTCTGTCCCCCACGATTCCTGGCTGTCCCCCCGCCCCCCCCAGTTTTGTCCCTGTGGCCCCCAGGCTGGTCCCTATATCCCCTCAGTCCTGTCCCTGTACCCCACAGTTTTGCACCCACATCCCCTGGATCTGCCCCTACATCCCCCCATGCTGTCCCCATATCTCCATAATTTTGTACCCGTGTCCCCCCCATCCCTTCCCCATATCCCCCAAGTTTGTACCCATGTCCCCCCCATCCTGTCCCCATATCCCTCCATGCTGTCCCCATATCCCCCCCAAGTTTATACCCACATCCCCCCATCTTATCCCCGTATCCCCCCGAGTTTGTACCCACGTCCCCCCATCCTGTCCCTGTGCCCCTCCCGGGTCTGTCCCTGTGTCCCCTTGCTCCTCTCCCTGTGTCCCCTCAGTTTTATCCACGTGTCCCCATGCTCCCATCCCTTAGGACCTCCACACACCCCATGCCCAAAGCCCCCCCCGTCCCGAGGTGTCCCACGGTGTCCCCACAGGACCCCTATTTACTTTGTCCCCATAAATCCATCCCCGGGGTGCAGCACATCCCCCCCTCCAACGCCTCCACCCCGGGGCGGCAGGAGGGGAAACCGAGGCCTCCGGGGTGGGGGGGCTGTGTTGCTGCTCCCCTGCCTTTCTGCACCTGCCGGGTGATATTTTGGGGGGTTATTTGGGGGTTTGCTGTCTTCTCACCGGGCACCGGGGTTGCGGGGGGCCAGAGCTGACAGCTTGGGGCTGTGCTGGGGGTCCCTGCTACAGGAGGAGCACCCCAAGGGGCTGGGGAACAGGGTGGGGGGCACCCCTGCTCCCCCAGGCTGGTAAGCACACGGGCGCCAGGACCCTGCAGATGGTCCGCGTTCCCCGACACAGCCTCCCGGCCCTTTGTGCATGACGCGGCGTGACGAGGCGTGACGTGACGTGACGCGGCGCAACGTTCCCCCCCCCCCCGCCACGGTCACCCCTTTCCCTTTCCGCTGCCGCCATCCCCCCCCCCCCCGCCCAAACCCCACCGCAGGGCCTGGTCCCCCACCACCGCCAGCCCTCCAGTACCCCAGCACCTTCCGCTTCGTCCCGCCGAGGGACACCGTCCTTCCGCACTCCCTGTGTACGCACACGCGTGTGAACAGGCCTGCACACATGTGTGCTTCCCGTCTCGGTGCCGCACAAGGGCACACGCGTGTGCAAGGCAGCGGTGCTGGCAGGCTGCCTGCCATGCCAGTACGGGAAAGGGGGGGGTGTTAGCTGTCCCCAGGTGTCCCCACTGTGCCCCAGATGCCATCCCACTACCCACGAGTGGGGACCACCAGGACAAGCCCACCCAGGGGACACCCCACCGGACACCCCACCCCCCCCCCAGGGGACACAGGAGCCCCTCGGCAGCCCCACTCCTCTCCACGTTCTGGAGGGGCTCGGTACCACGGGACCTTGGTGGCAGGAGGTGGCCGTGGTGGGGTCCCCCCTCCATGTCCCCAGTGGGACCCCCCCCAGGCGGGCCCCCCCCCGGCCAGGCCAGCCCCGCTGTCTCCGTCAATCAGCCCTGGCCCTGCTCCCGGGTGCTGGTGAAGATGGAGGCCCCCGAGCTGCTCCGGGTCTGGGTGCTGGCAGGCGAGTGGCAACCCCGTCACCCCCCCCCCCCAGGGAGGGGACACGGCCAGGCCAGGGGTACCCCCAGAGGGGAGGGAATGGGGGGGACCCCCAGAGCGGGGTGCGGATGGGGGCTGCTGGCGGGAAGGGACGGGGGCGGGGGGGGGAATGTGGCTGTGACATGACGGGGCTAAATAAAGCTGTCCCGTCCTTGGTGCCAGCTGGGTTTGGGACAGGGGGGCCCGAGTGGAACCTCTCCATGATGGGTCCAGGGCAAGGGAAGGTGCTGTCCCCATCCCCGTCCCTGTCCCCATTCCCACCCCCTCCTAAATATAGCCCAGCCCACTGTGCCAGGACGCCTGGCACCACAGGGACACGTTTCTGCCCCAGCCGGGTGTCCCGGGGGGGGGGTATGTGGGCACCTGCAGGTCATCCTGGAGTCTCTGGGCAATGGGGAAACTGAGGCAGGGAGGAGCCATGTTCCCCAGCCCTGGCTCTAGTCCTGTGCCTGTCCACAGCTGTGGCCCTGGGGGGGTCCCTGGCCACCCTCCCCGACCACCACGTCCTCCCTGACCACCGTGTCTCCTCCGAGACCGGAGCCATCTTTGTCCACGAGCTGGAGCGGGACCTGTTCCAGGAAGCCTTCCTCACCAGGCACAAGGATGATGACGGTGAGGGCCAGGCCGAGGGGGGTTGTCCTGCAGTGCCTGGTTTGGGGGGGCTGGGACTGTTAATGGGTGGCACTGCCTAATGCCTCCTCCACACCAGGCATGACCGCAGCTGGGCCGTCTGTCCATCCCTCCCTCCATTCCTCCAGTCTTGTACACATCCATCCATCCCTCCATCCCTCCATCCATCCCTCCACCCCCATACCACCCCTCCACCCCTTTGGGGACCCCCGCGCACCACCCCATCACCCTGTTAAACCCACCTGGGAGCAGCATCCCTTTCCTCCCCCACCTCCATTCGGGGTCATTCAGCTCAAAAAGGGCAGCGGGACGCCCCTGGGGCACAGCCGGCGCAGGGACCAGTTGTGCTTCCTTGTTGGGACCAGTTGGATGGGGAAGGGCTTGCAGGGTGAGGGTCCACCCACAGCACAGCCTGGTGGCATGTGTCCCCCCATGTCTGTGTCCGCCCCTGCCCGTCTGTGTGTCCTGGCACCCAGCAGACACCCCCATCACCTTCCAAGCCCACCTCCGGGACCACCCCGACCTGCCGCGGTGGCTGCGGTACATCCAACGTGACCCCCACCAGCCAGCCTACCTCTACGGCTGCCCCACGGCCACCGAGGTGGGCACCCACACCATCGAGGTAGGTGCCCACCCTCACGACCCAGTGCCGGGGGGGTGACACGGGGCAGAGGGCTGGTATTTTTGGGGGTCTCTCCTCTGTTTGCAGGTGCTGGCGCACAACCGGCACACCTACGAGACGGTGGCACAGCGCCTCGTCATCACCATCATCCCCGCTCCAGGTAAGGACTCTGCACCCCCAAATCGCACCGGGCTGTCCCGGACCCCCCTCAGGATGGTGGTGGGGTGTCCCCATGGGTGCTGCGTGTCCCCCGCAGGTGGGGACCCACTGTACCAGGGTGAGTTCCTGGTGGGGAACAGGAACGTGGAGGAGCTGCTGCCGGCAGCCGCACAGGAGATCTTCCTCCAGGCCACGGCCGGCGTCTGGGATCAGGACGACCTCCATGTCATCAACATCACCTCTGCCCTGGACCGGGGCGGCCGCGTCCCGCTGCCCATCGAGGGGCGCAAGGAGGGGTACGGGCAGACCCGGGGGGGTGCTGGCGTTGCTCCTGGGCAGACCCTCAGCCTCCTTGCCGTGGGTTTTTTGGGGGGGGGGGTCACCTCCAACTGGTGCCTCCCGCCCCGGCAGAGTGTACGTGAAGGTGGGCTCCCACGGCACCTTCTCGCCGTGCCTGGCGTCGGCCGCCTCGCCGCAGAGCCGCTTCCGCTGCAGCCTGGGCCAGCAGCCCCTCGCCTCCTGCTACGACACCTTCGCCCCCCACTTCACCATCCGCTGGTGCAACCTCACTCTGGTGAGACCCATATGCCCCCCCCATCCCATGCACCAACCCCCATGGGGAACCCCCCGCTCCCCCCCCTAAACATCACCCCATTGCAGCTGCAGGTCTGGCCCAGCCCCACGCCTCCAGGGCCGGTGTGGGGTTCCGGGGTGCTGGAGGAAGATGGGGATTTCCAGCCCCCCACCGATGCCCCCCCCCAGGACCTGCTGCCTGGGTTCCTGGTGACACTGCTGGTGCCACTGGCGGTGGCCGTGCTGCTCTGCCTGCTCCTGGGCCACCTCATGTGCTGCCGCAGGGAGGGAGTGTGAGTCGGGGGGGCACGCTCAGGGTGGGGGTCCCCCCACCCCAGCCAGGGCATGGGCACCCCAGGCTGGGTGCCCCTTCCCTGGCCGTCATGGCCCCAGGACAACCTGGGGTTGGTGAGAGCCCTTCTCACCATGATTATTTTTTTTTTTCCCCTTTTTCCTCTGTTTTGTAGGCAAAAACGGGACTTGGAGACATCTGAGTAAGTCCCTGTGCCTGGGCTGAGCCGCGTGGGTGCTGGGGGGCTGCTCGGGGGGGGGGCGTGTCGTGGCCACACACGGGGAGGGCCAGCAGGGATGGGGACAGGGAGGAGAGGGGGACGGTGAGCGGTCGGCTGTCTGAGGGATGTTAGGGAGGTGGTGGAGCCTAAAGGTGTCCCCACCCCAAAGGGGTCCCCCCAGCCGCCCTCCTCCCCTCCCCACACCTCAGCGCCCCCCAATAACCCCCCACAGACACGGGCTGGAGCACAAGAGCTGTTTTACTTCTCCAATAGCCTCAGCCGGACACCAGCAAGGAGGACCCCAATGATGGGGGAGCAGGTCACAGTGATGGGGAGCAGACCCCGATGATAGGGGGGCAGACCCCAGTGATGGGGTGCAGACCCCAATGATGGGGAACAGACCCTAATAATGGGGGGACAGACCCCCCAAGCCCCTCTCCAAAGAGATGTGGGTGGGAATACGGGCTGCAGCACCCAGTTGTCCTTCCCCTTCAGCATCCAGCTGGTCCACCACACCACCATCCACGGTGACACGGAGGAGCTGAGGCACATGGCCAGCAGCCGGGATGTCCCACGGCCGCTTTCCACCCTTCCCATGTTCAACGTCCGCACGGGCCAACGCATCAACCCCATGCCCAGTCCCCCGGATGGTGCCCGCGTCCCCCTCCTCCCGCAGTGAGCCAGGGCGGTGGGTACCCGGGTGACACCAGGATGATGCCGGAGGGGGGACAATCCCAGGGATGGGGATGGATGAAGGGGTGTCACGATGCTTTTGCGGGAACTTTGCAGGGGATGAAAGCCCGGCAGCGGGCAGAGCCCAGCTGGACAGGCAGTTGCCCGTCCAGCTGGGTTCTGCCCGCTGCTGGGCTATTGCCTGGAGCATTTTGGGGGGGGCTACCAATACTTGGAGGGGCGGTCATCGGTGTCCGTATGTATCAGTGGGACAACACAGGACACCTGCATCCTATTCCTTTCCCCTCCAACCTCATCTGTCCCACCTGGCCTGATGAAACCCTTAAATAAGAGCTGTGGGAGCATCATAGCTTTTTTTTGGGGGGGGGGGGGGAGGGGGGGAGGGGAGGGAAGGGGGAAAAAAAGAAAGAAAGGAAGGAAGGAAGGTGTTTTCTTTTTCTTTTCCAGGTAATGAGGGTAGCTGCGTTTTTGTCACCTTCCTGGGGGTGACCCTCCTGTGCGGTGGGGGCTGTGGGGTGGGTTTTGGCTGATAAAGTGGCTGTTTAGTGATGAGATGTGGCTTTTCTGCTTTATTTTTGGCCCTCTGCAAGCATCCCAGCCCGGCCCTCGTGGCTGTGGTGGTCTTTGGGGAGGGGAGGGGGGGGGTTGGGGTGCAGCCTGCTTCTGGGCTCCTTCTGGCTACAAACAGTGCATTGAGTTTGCCAGTTCTGAGGCTGGGGGGATACTGAGTACTGTGGGGCCGGGGTCTTGCTGCGGGGGGGTGGTCCTGGTCTCCTCTGCCCCCCCTCTTCAGCTGCTTTGCTCCATCTGGGTGCCCTGCTTGCACCCGCTCCCACCCTGCTCCATCCATGACCCCCCCACAAGGGCTTGGGTTGACCCTGCCACCCACCCCCAGCCCTGCGGAGGGAAAGGGGATTGCGGAGAGCAGGTTGGGGATGGGGACAGGGACAACAAGGGGGGGGATGACACAGTCCCAGGGACCCGCAATGACACCCCAGGGCACCCCAATGTCCCCCAGCTCACCTGGGTGCCTGTGTCCGGCAGGATCTCGCCTTGAGCCCCCGGCTGCTCCGGCCGCTTGCCCCTTCCACCGCGCAGACCCTGGCATCCCGCTCAGCATCCTGCTCAGCACCCCCATAACCCCTCCCCGGCCGCCCCCCCACCCCACCAGGGGGTCCCCCCAGCCCAGCCCCTTGCCTCCAAAGAAAGAACCTCTTTCACAGCAGCCCCCCCGCCCCTTCGCATGGGGCAGGCGCCAGGGTGGGGGTTAGGAAAACATGGGGGCCCAGGGAGGAACAAGGGGAGCCATTGATGGGCGAGGAGAAAGGCGGCATTGAGGCCCCGTCCCGCTGCCTGTGCTGCCTGCACAGCCCCCCCCCCACGCACCCCAGCGCTGCTGGGGGTCTCACTGGTGCCCACCGGTGAAGGTGCCCCGGGAGAGGCGAGCGTGGCACACGGTGGGCACCGTCTGCCCTGGGCACACGCGCGTGTGCTGCTGGCGGCTGCCCGGTTCCTTTTGCACGAGCGAGTGCGTGCAGCGTGCGCTGGTGTTGGCGCGTGGGGGGCACCCACTGTGGGTGCGGGGCGGGGGGCTTGCACCCACACAGCGTGGCACAACTCTGGCAGCACTGGGCGAGCACAACCTCCCCCTGCCCCAATTTCGGTACATCTTGCTGTGCCCTCCCTCACCCAGCTGCAATGTCTGTGTCGTTCCCCCCCCCTCCAGCTCCCCAACTCTTCCTTTTGGGGGGCCACCCTGGGCTGAGTGCCCCCCAGCCCCTCTTGCTGCCCCCCCACCCCCCACCCCATGTCCCCATTTCTCCCCCCATGTGGGGAGGGGACACACATCAAAGTCCCCTTTGCCATGGGTGCACAGCAGCTCTCCCCCCCACCCCAAATCCAGCCCAACCCTCCTTACTGGGAGGGTGGATCCCCCCTTCCTTCCTCCCCGCCCCCCCCCCAGGGCAGTGGGGGGCTGAGCGAGGAGGAGGAGGGCTGGGGGGGCCAGCGGGGGCTGTGTTGGGGTGGGAGGACGGACAGCACGGGAGCACAGAAGCTCGGAGGGAGCAGAGCGGGAGCAGCCGGGATGAGAGCGGGACCATGGACGAGGGGCTCCCAACCCCACCGCACCCCCACCCACCCACCCACCCACCCAGGACCCCCACCCTGACCCCCGAGAGCGAGAGCCGCCGGTGAAGAGCACCCCAGGTTTGTTGGATCATTTCACATGCTTTATTTCAGCAGTCAAAAAAAAAAAATAATTAAAAAAAAAAAACCAAAAAAAAAAAAAAACCAATTTCAAATTATTATACATATACAAACTAGGTACAGACTCCGGGAGAGCCCGGAGCATCCGCCAGGAGATGGGCCGGCAAATGGGGGTGGGTTCGTGCCCCTCCGTGCCCGGGGAGGTATGGAAGAAGGGATGGATGGAGGGAAGGATGGATGGATGGATGGATGGATGGAGAAAAAGCTGCTGGAAGATGAGAGCGGAGCTGAAGATCCACCTGCTTAACCTGGAAAGCGGGGTTGTCCTTGTTCCCTTTTGAAGCTTTTAATTTTTTTGGTTCTACCTTGCATTTGCTCCGGGATTTGCTTGCAGGACGGGTGGGGGGATAAATAGCACCTTTAGAAAATTCACAAGTTGAGCTGGGCAGCAAAGAAGGAGGCGGGGGGGGGGAACAAAATAGAGAGAAATTAAAATAAATCAAGCTGAGTTGTGCCTTTGGAGGCTGTAGCACCAGGCGGTCCCGGGCTCGGGTGTTGTGGGACCAAAATAAAAGAGAATAAAAAAAAAAAAACAACAGGATAAAAGTCCTGGGGATAAGAAACCTCAGTGACTCCCGAGGGACCTTGAATGGAAGAAAATAAAAATAAAAGATCAACAGAGCAACAAAATGGGGTGGGAAATACTAAAGAAAAATTAGCACCTTTGCTCTGAACCTGGCAGGAAAGTCCCGGCATGGCTGAAAAACCCAAAATGAAGCTAAGACTACTTGAAAATGAAACAAAAATAACCCCCAAATTAAAAACAAACAAACAAACAAACAAAAAACAACCCAAAGCACAGCGGTGAGGTAGCCTTCCAGAAAAGGAGAGTATGCAGCGAAGGGTCGGGTCTGCTCGGCGGTGGGGGCAGCGGCTGCTCCCCTGATGTGCTTGGGAATGAATTGATTTTGCTGCCTGAATAAAAATAAAATAAGAACAAAAAATAAACCAAAAACAAGGGGAGGGGGGGAGAGAGGGAAAACAACAACAAAAAGCAAATTATAACCAAGAGTTAAACATCTTCCTTGCAGCAAAAAATTAATATACTCATGAGATGCAAGAAGCAAAGAGGCCAGCAGGGAAAGGTCAGCTGGAGGGGGGGATTCGGCCGGTCCCGGCGCTCCGGGCTGGGGGGGGCTCGGCACTGCTGGGGGGGCTCGGCGCGGCCGCGGCGGCGCTTTCGGTGAGCTGAGCCACGCCGTCTTCGGGGGTGAGGAGTGCCTGACCCCGAGGAGGAGGAGAGGAGGGCAAGCAAGCGAACCCACTTCCTGGTGATTTTGTTTGAAAAGTCATTTATTTTTTTTTTTTTTTTTTGGTTTAATGCTTTTTTGGGGGGTGTTTTTTAGGTTTTTCTTTTATGGAAACGCAAATAGTTTTAGAGACGCTGGATAGAAACCGACACAAATTCAAGTCCATGTGAAATTTTCTCCTTTTTTTTTGGCTGTTTTTTTTTTTTTATTTATTATTATTATTATCATTATTTTTACTCTCTCCTGTTACGCGTGGGGCGTCCAGTTTACAAGAAGCAGACGGGGCCGATGTCGATGCCGAATTCCTGGTCTGGAGCGCCAACGTCCATGGGAGCCAAATCGATGATAGGCAGGCGAGAGGTCTTTGTCGTCTTGTACTCGATGACTGTCTTGCCCCAAGCGCCGGTGTGACTCTGCGGGGAGGTCAGGATCAGCCCCATCCCCATAACGCGTCCCCACCACCACCGCCGTGACCATCCCCTGGACCACTCACCGTGCAGCCGTCCTCGGTGACGCCGTAGGTGAAGCGGCTGTTGCCTTCAGCCCTGATCTCGATCTCGTTGGCGCCTTGGAGGAGAAGGGCCTTCTTCAGGTTGCCGGTGTCCCGGTCCATGTAGGCGACGCTGTTCTTGCAGTGGTAGGTGATGTTCTGGGAGGCCTCGGTGGACATCAGGCGGAGGAAGGTCAGCTGGATGGCGACGTCGGCTGGGTTGGAGCCCTCACCACCATACTCGAACTGCCGGAGAAGAGGCGTTAGGCGCTGCAGAGCTGGTTGTCCATCCCAGTTGTCCCCCCCTCGTCATCCCCCCGCTCACCTGGAAGCCGTCGCTCATCGTCTCGCCGAACCAGATGTGCTTCTTCTCCTTGGGGTTCTTGCTGAGGTACCAGTTCTTCTGGGCAATGGTGGCCTGGGTTGGGTAGACGCACGTCTCGCCTGTCTCCATGTTACAGTAGACCTTGATGGCATCCAGGTTGCAGCCTTGGTTGGGGTCAATCCAGTATTCGCCTGCGGGGCAGAGGGAGGGGAGTCAGGGAGCGGGGAGGGAGGCAAGTGGCCACAACGGATGGAGGATGGAGGTGAGGAGCAGCCATGAGGGATGGAGGGATGGAGGTGAGGAGCAGGTGGGAGGGACAGCGGATGAGAGGGATAGGTGAGGGTAGCTGTGAGAGGTGGAGGATGAAGGGGTGGTGGGAGGAGGTGAGGAGCAGCAGCTGTGAGAGATGGAGGAGGGAGGTGAGGAGCAGGTAGGAGGGATCTGGCAGGTGGAGCATAAAGTGGAGCAGCAGCCGTGAGGAACAGAGGAAGGAGGTGAGGAGCAGCTGTGAGAAACGGGGGATGGAGGATGGAGGTGAGGAGCAGGTAAGAGGGTTGGAGGTGAGGAGCAGCCACGGGAGGTAGAGGACGGAGGTGAGAGCAGCCACGAGAGACAGGACGGAGGAATGAAGGTGAGGATCAACCAGGGGGGATGGAGGAAGGAGGGAGGTGAGGAGCAGGTAGAGGGGACAGAGGGATGGAGGTGAGAGCATCCCAGAGGGACGTGGGGACACTGACCGCTCTTCCAGTCGCCATGGCACATCTTCAGGTCGCGGCAGGTACGGGCAGGGTTTTTGCGGGTGCCCTCGGGGCTGCGGATGTTCTCGATCTGTTGGCTCAGGCTCTTGAGGGTGGTGTCAACCTCCAGGTCCCGGTCGCGCATCACGTTGGCATCATCAGCTCGGTAGTAGCGTCCGCCGTCGTGGGCCTTCTCCTGGGGCGGCTGGGGCAGGAAGCTGAAGTCGAAGCCGCCGCTGGGGGGGCCGGGAGGACCAGGGGGGCCGGGTGGGCCAGGGGGACCCTGCGGGAGGAGAAGGAGGAGGATGGTGAGCAGGAGATGAAGGCAGGCAGCTCTGGGCAGGCAGCGGCAGAGGGGCCGATACGTACGACGGGGCCGACGTCGCCGGTGCGACCGCGGGGGCCGGGGGGACCGATGGGGCCGGGCAGCCCGTTGAGACCATCTTTGCCGGCAGCACCAGCGGAGCCGGGAGGACCCTGCGGGAGAGGAGAAGGGGTGAGCACGGCCATCCTGCCTGGGCAGAGTCGTCCCCTCCAGCCCCGACACACGTCCCCATGAGAAAGCCGATGTCAGCGGGGACCCTCTCCCCCCTGCTCCCCCCTCCCGGGATGCTCCAGCCCTGGCTGGACGTCATGGCTCAGTTGGGGACTTACTCTTGGACCGGCGGGACCAGAAGCACCAGAAGGACCTTGTTCACCAGGAGAGCCCTGTGCAAAGCAAGGAACAAGAAGAGGTCCCATCAGCATCTCGCTCTGCTTCCAGGACGTGGGGCAGCACCCAGGGCCACCGTCACCTCATGAGACTTACAGGAGGACCAGGTGGGCCCTGGAGACCGGAGAAGCCTCTGTGACCCTTCATGCCTCTGTCACCCTGTTCACCAGTTTCACCTTTGTCACCACGAGGACCTTGTGGACCCTGGAGGAGGAGGAAGATGTGTTGAGTGGGGTCCAGGCCAGAGACCGACCCCGTGCCCACGGGAGACACAGAAGCACCGAGGAGGACGGAGGAGAACATCAACTTACAGCAGGACCACGAGCACCAGCAGGACCAGGGGGGCCAGCGGGACCTTGGGGACCCTGGAAGAGGAGAGAAGGGGACAGGTTAGAGCATCCTCCACCTTCTGCTGCCACTGGCTCAGGGCAGTGTCACCCCGAGCTGGCTGGTGGGATGCCTGACTTCTCGGGAAAGCTCCCTCCAGTGGCAAGAGCTGAGCCCGGGGCCGGATCCTGAGCCACCACAGGTTTGCAGGATCAGTCCTTGCTCCGTACCGGCGGAGCTCGGGGTGACCCCTGGGCCAGGGAGGGGTGCAAGGTGGGGGGCACACTGGGCAGAGCATCACTTACGGTCTCACCGCGATCTCCACTCTTGCCAGCAGGACCGACGGGGCCAGGGGCACCGGGGGCACCGGGAGCACCAGGGGGGCCAGCAGGGCCAGTTTCACCACGGTCACCCTGTGAGGAGGAAGAGGAGGAGGAGGAGAAAGAGGAGGTGAGGTCAGTGTAGGTCAGCACAGCCCCATGGCCCCCTCCCACAGCCCCCTCACCAGCCCACTCACCTTGGGACCAGCAGCACCATCACGACCAGGGGCACCTTCAGCACCGGGAGCACCCTACAGAGGAGCAAAGATCCCCTCGTTAGGGCAGGCGGGGGCTAACGAGGGCCTGGATGGCACCACCTCTGCTCAGCCTACCACGGGCCCTGCCGTGCATCAGCTACGGCAGCATTCATGAGTGCCGCGAGTTTGCAAGTCCTCAACACAGCGAGCCCAACACCGATGCGCTGGGGGCCGTGCCCCCCGACACCGACGGTTACCCACAGCCGCTCACCTCACGTCCAGCTTCACCGGGGGGTCCAGCCAAACCGGGGGGGCCCATGGGGCCGGGAGGACCGCGCTCACCAGGGGAACCAGAGGGACCTTGCTTGCCGGGTTCACCCTGCGGAGGGGAGAGGACAGAGGGGCGTCAGACACCGGTGAGCATCCTCCGCCACTGGGGCTGCAGCTGTGGGGGCTGCATGGGTGAGTTGGACCCCGGGGGGGGGGTCCTAGCATCATCTGTTCCCGGGGAGCTCCCCCAGGTACTCACAGAGGGGCCAGGCAGACCGGGAAAGCCTCTCTCGCCTCTCTGTCCGGGGAGGCCGACGACACCGCGCTGGCCAGCGATACCTTGGGGTCCGGGGGTGCCAGGAGCACCCTGTGGGGACAAACGGCACCTCAGGGTGGTGGCAGCGGTGGGGGGCACCCTCCTGAGGGAGGGGACGACCGAGGGATGCCGGGCTGTGGGGGGAGCACGATGCTGCCCAGCATCCCTGGCTCCGTGGAGGGGGTCCGACCGCAGCGGGGGGGGGGGGACTTACGATGGGGCCGTCAGCGCCAGGAGAACCCTTCTCGCCGGGGGGGGCCAGGGGGGCCAGCAGGGCCAGGCTCACCGGGGCGGCCAGCGGGGCCGGTTTCACCGCGGGGTCCTTTGCCACCTTCCTTCCCGCTGGGGCCGGGGGGGCCGGGGAGACCGATGTTCCCCTGGGCGGGAGGGGAGGCAATGCCGTCAGGCAGCAGCCCAGGACCCCCCCAGCTGCCAGCTGAAGGGCAGCCAGGGGTGTCCCAGTGCCAAATGGGACAGGGCGGCCACGTGGAACCAGCTGGATGGGTGCCCGGCACCTCCCGTCCCACGTCCCCCCCATCACCAGCAGCCACCGTCCAGCACCCTCCCACCCCCCTCCCGGCCCCCCACCTCTTGCCCTGCCAGGGGTACTCACAGAGGGGCCAGGGGGACCAACTCTTCCAGCAGCACCAGGGAAACCAGTAGCACCCTGGAAGGGAGAAAAACTCAAGTCACCAGGGGCCGGATCCAGGCATCGCCTGCCCCCGCCATGGAGTGGGTCCAGGGGACGGTCCCCTGGCTGGTGGCCACCACAGAGAGCCCCAGGGCTGGTGGCCAGGAGGAAAGCATCCATCCAGGGGAGAGCTGGGGCTGATTTGGGTGGGGGGATAAAGGCAAACCCCCCTGTTCCCCTCTGCTCCATCCCCCCCCCCCCCCCCCGGGATGAAGCCACCCCAGGTCGATGCCACTGCCCCCAGATGGTTTTGGGGGTGCAGGGCTGGAAATGCCACAGCTCCCCTCTGCCCCACGGTGTTGGGGGGATGGAGCGAAACGCAGTGGGGAGTTAAGCCGCCCAGGGGTGTTCGTGTCTGGGGGGGGGCTGTCCCTGGGAGCCCCAAAGCCCCCTCCCCACCATGAGACTGGTACTTACAGGGGGTCCAGCGCTACCGCGAGCACCTTTGGGACCAGGAGCACCAACAGCACCCTGTGGAGGAGGAAGAAGAGGAGGAGAGGGGTGAGCCACAGCGTGGGGCTGGATCTTGGGGGGGGGGGGGGGGGGCGGGGTGGGCAGGTGGGCAACTTACGGCAGGGCCAGGAGCACCAGTGGGGCCGGCAGGGCCGGGGGGACCGGCATCACCCTTGGCTCCAGCATCACCAGTTTCACCTTTAGCACCAGGCTGGCCATCGGCACCCTGCGGGAGAGCAGAGTCGGGTGAGCTGCGGTGGGGGGCGCAGCATCACCCCAGAGGGGCAGGATCAGGCCCCCGGGGTAGGGAGGAGCGAGGCCGTCACACTTACTGGGGGGCCAGCAAATCCAGCAGGACCGGGAGGGCCGGGCTCGCCGCGGTCGCCCTAGGAGAGACGGTGAGAAAGGTGTCACCCCAGGCAGGGGATGGCCACCGACAGCCACCAAAGGATGGCCACCCACGGCAGGGGCTTCAGACAGGGTGGGGGGACACTTACGGGAGCACCACGGGCACCAGTGGGACCAGCAGGACCGGGGGGACCAGCTTCACCCTGGAAAAGGGGAGGAAAACCAAAAAAAAAGAGGTCAAGACTGTGGCGAGGAGGTGGCAGTGGGTGCCAGGACATATCTGTCACCGGTGCAGCATCCAGCCGGGGGATGGCCCTACCTTGTCACCGGGAGCACCAGCGGGGCCGGGGGGGCCGATGGGGCCAGTCAGACCTCGGAGACCGTCTTTGCCAGGAGCGCCATCAGCACCTTTGGGACCGGGGTCACCCTGGGAGAGGAAGATGATGGTGGGTTACCTGGGGAGGTCCCCTCCAGGGTGGTCACCCCCCCCCCCTTTTCCTCTCCCCTTTGCACAGCAGCACCGAAGCACCCCTGGTTCTTCATCCTCCCTGGGAGAGGCTGGGATCATCCTCCTCCTCCCAGGCCCCGGGGGAAGAGCTGGGCTCAGCTCCCAGCTCGCAGCAAGGGACTGTCCCCAAGGGCCGTGCACAGATGGGGACAGAGGTGGCACTGAGCATCCCCTCCCCAGGGGGCTGCTGCCCACCGGCCTTGGCTTAGGGGAGCACGTTCAGCCCCGAAGGCATGATGAGGGGGAGCACAGGGATGGCTGGGAGCAGAGGACCAAGGGGGGACATCAGGATTTTGGGGGACACGTACTCTGTCACCCTTGGCGCCTGGCAGGCCGGCAGCACCACGCTCTCCGGGCATACCCTGCAGACCGGGGGGGCCTTGGTTCCCGGGGGCACCGGGAGCACCAGCATCGCCCTGGGCAAGAGAGACAGAAAATGGGTGTTAGCGAGAATCCAGCGCTTCCTCGGCACAGCAAATTCCTCCCTGGCTTCAGCACCAGTCTCAGCAAAAGGGGGTGAAGCCAAACCCACCCCCACCTTTACATCTGCACCCCGAGAGCCACCCATCACCTGGACAGTCCCAACCCGGCGTGGCGGAGCCGAGACCTCACACCTACCTTAGCACCATCGTTACCGGGAGCACCGTTAGCACCACGAGGACCTTGGGGACCGGGGGGGCCTTGGACACCACGTTCACCGGGGAAACCTCTCTCACCCTGGAGAGGGGAAGCAGGAGAGGGGTCGAGGCCATCAGGGGGGTGGCCGGCACCGGGGGGGGGTGTCGAGAGCCAGCTGGGGAGCGAGCGGGGTTCAACTTACCCTGGCACCGGCGGGACCGGGGGCACCGGCATCTCCGGGGACACCCTGTGCGGGAGGGAGAGGGTGCAGAGTCAGAGCGGGAAGGGGTGGCCCTGGGGACAGGCAGAGGGGTCCCCAGGATGACCCCAGGGGTGGGGAGGGAGGGGGTCCCACAGTCCCGGGGGGATGAGGCAGGACTGGGGTCCCCACTGCTCCTGGGGGAGAGGCTATGCGGAGCACATCGCCTTGGGGTGCACTGGGGGGGGGCACCCCATCAGCAGCCCCCAGCCCCGGCTGGGAGAGGGGTGATGGGGAGGGGACAGGGACGGTCCCATGCCACAGCCATGCTTGCCCACACTTACCTGCTCACCGGGCTTGCCAGCCTCACCGGGGGGACCAGCGGGGCCTGGCAGACCCTGGGGAGGAAGAAGAGGAGCGATGAGACACCACGGAGGTGGGTGACCAAAGGGGACGAGGAAAGGGGTAACGTCACCCCCACCCTGGATGGTTTGTCCCCTCGCAAGGGAAGGGGACACCCCTCACCTGGAAGCCAGGAGCACCAGCAGGACCTTGTTCACCTCTTTCTCCAGCGGGACCCTGGGGGAGACGGGACAAGCGTGAGGGGGGGGCAGTCAGCTCCTGAGCCCCTTCTCCAGTGGCCGAGCGTGGCCATGGGTCGCCAAGGGCTTGTTGATACTCACGGTAGGGCCGGGAGGACCTTGGGCACCAGCTTCACCATCTTTGCCAGCAGCACCCTGTAGAAGAGGGAGGAGAGGGTGCTCAGAGCACAGCCCCAACCTGCAGCCCGGTGATACCCCCACGGGACTCTGCACCCCCTCCCCGAATGGGGTGCGGGCCTGGATGCGGCCATAGCAGCCTTCGAAGGACTGGAGAAGCCGTGGCGAGCTGCCCGCGGCCACGTCACCTCCCTGCTGTCCCCACTCCAAAGCTGCTGGCAGCCACCGGGCTGGAGTCCCAACCACCTCAACCCGCTGCCGTCCTCATCCTTGGAGCCTTCCCCGGCCTCAGCTCGGCCATCCCACGCCCCATCCCTGCCACCCCACGCCGGGGTGAAGCTCCTTGCCAAGCCCCCACCGGGCTGGCTGGGCTCTGGCAAATACTTACAACGGCGCCGGGGGGACCAGGAGCACCTCTCTCGCCAGGTTTTCCGGGCTCACCCTGAAAGCAAGAGAGCAGGATGAGACCCATGATGGCACCACGACACCGACAGGCACAAACCTGCAGGCTCAGGCAGGCTGGGGGATGCAGCAGCGCAGCCCTCCCCGGGGGGGTACACATCCCCTGAGCCACCCCTCCTTGGGTGCCTGCTCCATGGGAGCCACGCGCCCACCCGCAGCCACTGTCCTGGGTGGTGGCAGTGGCCGGCGGGTGGGAATTCCTCGTGCATCAGGACTCCTGCCTCTGCCGGGCAGCAGCATCTCCAGCAGCCCCCCGGGGGAGGCAGCTCCCGTTCACACTCACCGCAGCACCTTTGGGGCCGGGGAAACCCATCACGCCAGCTTGACCTCTGGCTCCGGGGGGGCCAGGGGGGCCGGGGCGGCCATCTTGACCAGCGGGACCCTATTATGGAGGGGAGCAAGCACCCCATTAGCAGAGTCCATGGCCAGCCAAGGGAGGAGAGGGGGACATTGGCAGGAACAACTTACGGGGGGGCCAGTCTTGCCATCGGGACCGGGGCTCCCAGGGCTTCCAGTCAGACCCTGCAAGGGAGCATGAGGTGGGTTAGGAGCTCAGGACTTCCAAGAGATGCTCCAGCAAACCTGAGCATCCTGGAAAGAGCCTTCTCCGCCGGCATGGAGAGCACGCGGCAGCTGGCATCCATCCCTGGAGCAGGGCCACCAGCGCAGTGGCCGTGCTGACGTGGCTCGCGGCTCCTGGTAGCCACCCTGCCACCGTGCCCATCGCCCCGCCGTGCTCACCTTGGCACCAGGGAGGCCGGGTTCCCCGGGGCGTCCAGCTTCACCAGGAGATCCTTTGGGGCCAGCGGGGCCGGGAGAGCCACGCTCGCCGGGGGGACCCTGGGCAGGGGTGGGAGAGGGGACAGAGGTTACCCCAGCTGCAGGACGTCACCCAGGGATGAGGACCGGAGCCGTGTCACCGGAGGTGGCAGTGGCACAGAACCAGCCTTGCCAACACGTGGGGATGGGTGACAAATGCCCGGTGTCCCCACCGCCCCGTTGAGGACACGGCTTTCTCGCCCAGACAGGCAGGAGGGAGACCTGGGCACCTACCTTGGGACCGGCAATGCCATCAGCACCAGGGAAACCGCGGCTGCCGGGAGCACCCTGCGAGGGACAGGAGAAGGGTCAGTGTGGAGACGCGGGGTGACCTCAGGGGGCTTAGGGGGGTGCAGGGGAGGGATGTGCTGATGTGGGACCCGGCCACCAGTGGGAGCAGCCTGGTGTCCCTGCTGAGATGCTCCACTGGAGACCTCGGTGCAGCATCGGAAGGGGCTGGGGGTGTCACCACGGTGGGTGCCTGTCCCCGAGCACCCATGACGCTCAGCCGCTGGACACTGGGAGATGGGAGCAGGACGGGGATGGTGACAGGGACACGGCAGAGATGGGACAGGGACTGCTCCTACTCACACGTTCGCCGGCGGGGCCAGGAAGCCCAGCAGGGCCGGGCTCACCACGAGCTCCTCTCTTGCCTTCTTCGCCAGCTGGGCCGGGGGGACCTTGGACACCAGCGGGACCCTGGGGAAGGAGGCGAAGGGATGAGCACCCACGGGGTGCATGGGAGCCAGGAGGGGCCGAGCCCCTGAGGAGATGGGGGGGGGGGTCACTTACGGGTTCGCCTTTGGCACCAGTGTCTCCCTTGTTGCCTGGAGCACCGGGTTCACCCTGGAGGTGGAAGGAGAGAAGAGAAAAAAACCATTTAACACCAGATTAATGAGCAAAGGGAGCCCTGAGCCGCACCCTGCCCAGCCCCTCAGCAGGAGGGGGGATGCTTAGCATCTATCGGCCACCAGCACTATCCTGCACTCGCAGGGCTGGAGGGGACGGGGGATGCTAGAGGAGACATCTCCAGGTGGGACAGCAGCTTGCTGGAGCAGAAGCAGGGATCTGACTCCAGGAAGAGGCAGATGCAGGTGTCCGGAGATACTTACGCTGTTACCCTTGGGACCGGGGGCACCGCTGGGACCCTGGGGTCCGGAGGGACCGCGGGCACCGGGGAAGCCGGGAGCGCCAGCAATGCCAGGAGCACCCTAGAAGAGGCAGACGAGGTGGTGAGGGAGCAGCACGGCCCCTCATCCCAGAGCCAAGCGGGAGGCAAGGGACACTCACGGTTGCGCCCTTGGCACCAGGTTGACCATCAGCACCGGGGTTGCCCTGTGGAGAGAAAGAGGAGGAGGAGGGTTATGTTGGGGCTGGCAGGACATGAGGCTAAATGACAAGGAGCTGTCAGATGCCACTTACAGCAGGACCAGCAGCGCCAGCAGGGCCGGGGGGACCGGGCTCACCGCGGGCACCTTGGGGACCTTCACTGCCACGAGCTCCCTGGGGACCAGTTTCACCCTGGGGAGGAAGAGGAGGAAGGAAGAGGCGTGAGCACGAGGGCTGCCCTGATAGCCCTGACATGGCTGATTTCCCCCTCCATCTGCAGCTCCTTTCGCATGGAGGCAAAACCAGGAGAGACACCATGGGACTTGGCTGGGGATGTCCCCATCTGCCCCACTGTCCTGGGCAGCTGCGAGCCCATGGCACTTTGGGCTTTCTCATTTTGGGGCCACGTGAGGAACCCATTCGACGCTCGGTCCTTCTCCCTCACCCCACGCTCCCAGTTCCCACCAGTTTCTCCCAGCCCAGGAGATGCCACCTGGGAGGAGATGGTTAGTCAGGTCCTACCTTAGCACCAGCAGCACCGGGGAAGCCGGGGGGACCAGCAGGGCCAGTTGGACCCTAGACGGGAGAGAGGGCACGTGTCAGAGGAGGGATCCCACCTCACACATCTGGCGCTGGTGGGTTTTCTGGGCAGCAGAGCTCTGGCCCCTGGCCAGGATTTCCTGGCCATGGTGGAGCTGGGATGGGATGTCCCTCTGGAGAAGCTGGAGCTGATGCCAGGTGCTGGTGGGGGGTGGATGGGTTTGGGGGTTACTTACGGGAGGACCAGCAGCACCAGGAGCACCATCGTTACCACGAGCACCCTGTGAGAGAGAAGGCACCCATTAGTGATGCCCACTGGCAGGAGAGGTGGCCCCCAGCCCCCCCCCATGCCCCGGACAGGGGATGCTCAGCCCTACCCAAACCAGATACTTACAGCGGGGCCAGATGGACCGGGACGGCCTCTCTCGCCAGGAAGCCCACGAGGACCCTGGGGAGGGGAGAGGACATGCTTGGGTCACCAGGAGAGACCCTTTCAACTTTCGGGGCCTCCTCCCACCCCTGGGCCCCCCCATCCCTCCCTGCTCCTGCCCACAGCAACATTTCCAGGGGGTTAAACCCCCTCCCACCCCATTCCCTGGGGATGCTTCCCCAGGGAAGCATCCCTGAGGATGAGCTGTTTCCCCATCACCTCTTGCCCCTCATCCCCGTCCCCTTTTACTGGCCGAGGACAGATCCACCCATGGTCCCCAAGGACTCCAGTACTCACCATCTGCCCAGGAGCACCATTCTCTCCGGGGCTGCCGGGCTCACCCTAGGAGAAAGGAAAACGTTGAGGGACCTGCTCTGGAGGGAAGGAGGGAGCAGCGATGACTCTACAGGGAGGACAGGGGTGATGCTGCCACCGCTCCTCACCTTGGGGCCAGCAGGACCAGGCTCACCCTTGGCACCATCCAGACCACTGAAGCCCTGGGAAGCGGGAAAGAGAAGAAGGGGGGGGGGGGGGGGGTCAGGAGGGGACCACCCAGCAAGGTGGTCCTTCCCCTTCCCCTAAATCTTGCAAGCGTGGGAGGAGGGACTCACTCTGTGACCCTTCATGCCCGGCAGACCGGCGGTTCCTGGGAGACCACGTGCACCCTAGGAGAAAAGGGGAGGTGGTGATGGCGATGCTCGGGGTGGGGGGGCTGTCCCCACACCCCCTTACCCCCATCCCCAAGGGGGGAGGCAGGCAGCTGGTGTCACATCCTTGCTTTGCTACCAGGCAGGCCACAGTGGGGGGTGTCCCCTCCTGTGTCCCCCGGGGAGGACACCCCAGCAGGGAGCATCTCACCTGGGGACCGGGGGGACCGCGCTCTCCGGGACGGCCGGGCTTTCCAGCTTCACCCTAAGGAGAAGGACACCGGGTTGGTGGCATGTCCCCAAGCCAGACGGCTTCTGCTCGCCTTGGTGGGGGGCTGGCAGGGTCACCAGGCGCCAAACTGGGGTGAGGGGGGACCCCAACCGCAGGCCACTTACATCATCTCCGTTCTTGCCAGGGGGGCCGGCTGGACCACGGGGACCCATGGGACCCTAGGAGAGACGCAGGGCAGGGGTGAGGATGCTGTGGGTGATGGCTGTGCCCTGTCACCCAGGCTGGGCAGCACCGGGATCTGGCAGCCCCATTCCCACAGCTCCCGGCCGAGATGCCCCGGAGCGGGGACGGCATGGCCACAGCCAGGGCTGGGAACAGGCAGCCTTGTCCTCATCCCTGCGGGACGTCAGGCTGGAGGAGGAGGTGGCAGGACTCACAGAAGCACCAGGCTCTCCAGGTTCACCAGGGGGACCTTGGAAACCTTGAGGACCCTGTAAGTCGGTGGGGAAAAAGGAAGAAAAAGGGAAAAAATAGGTTAGAAAATGAGAAGATTGGGCCTGCAGACACCGGTGGCAATGGTGGTCCGCCCCCCCCCCCCCCCCAGTATGGTGGCACGAGGACGTGCATCCCCACGTGTTTCCGTAGCCGTCGGGAAGGGTGGGACTCCCCGTCCTGCGTCCCGTCCCACCCGGCCTCCTGCCACCCGAAGGGGCCCTTGGGGCTGCTTGTCCCCAGAAAGAGAGGGGAGGAGGAGATACTCACAGGAGCGCCAGGAGGACCGGGGAGACCGCGGGGACCGGCTGGACCCTGGGAAGGAGAACAGAAAGTGGTGATGAGTGGCTGCCATATCACCCTGTCCCCATCTCTGTCACCATCAGCACCCATTCCCTGTCCCCGTTGCCACCCCATCCCTGTCTCCATTGACAGCCCATTGCTGTCCTCATTGCCACCCCATCCCTGTCCCCGTTGCCACCCCATCCCTGTCCCCATTGTCACCCCACTACTACCCCACCACCACCCCATCCCTGTCCCCATCACCTCCAGGACTGATGCCGCTCCCCATCCCTCCCACCTCCCGCCGCTCGGCAGCATCCGCGGCACCGCCGGCACGGGATGCTTCGCCCGGCTTCACACCTCCCCCCGTCCCCCCCGTGTCCCCTCTGTGGGGACCCATGCCACCCCGGTGCTCACCATGGGGCCGGGCACGGCCATGCCACCAGCTTTCTCGTCGTAGCCATAAGACATTTGAGGAGCGAAGTTCTGCAGGCAGGAGAGAGAGCAGGGGGTGAGCAGGGTGCGGGCACCCCCGTGGGGGTCTGCACCACAGGGGACCCCCCCATACTCACTCCGCCGAGGCCTGGAGGACCTGGAGGGCCTGGGGGTCCCGGGAGGCCAGGCTGTCCAGGGATGCCATCTCTGCCAGGGGGGCCGGGGAGTCCCTGGGGGGAGAGAAGAGGACGGTGAGCCCCAGCAGGATGGGGGTCCTGGCAGAGCGGGGGGCTCTGCGGGGATGATACCCACCCTGTCTCCTTTGGGGCCGGTGTCTCCCTTAGGACCCTGTTGGGGAGAGACGAGATGGGTGGTTAGAAAAGGGGTTCTCCAAAAACAGGTGGGGGATGTCCCGGGGTTTGCGGGGGTCCAAGGGAGCCCTTACCTCTACTCCAGCGCTTTCTGGGTAGACAGGGGAGGCTGCGGGAGAAAGGACGGGTGTTTAGAGGAGCCCAGCATGACCCATCACCCCATCCAACCCCGCACCCATCCTGCAGCCCCGACACCCAGGGGAAGGATGCTGAGCCAGGGTGGGATCCAGCCCCAGTGGTCCCCGGGTACCACCAGCCTGCGCCGGGATGGGGACGAGGGGGACGAGACGGTACCGTCGGTGTCGGGACAGATGGGGCAGCACTCTCCGAAGGGGATCTCGGCGTTGGGGCAGTCGGAGGTGTCCTCGCAGATCACCTCATCGCAGAGGATGTTGCCGCTGTCGCAGACGCAGATCTGGCAGGGTTCGGGTTTCCACACATCCTTATCGTTGTACGTTAGCCCATCCTGTATGCAGCTTCCAGTCTGAACTGGGACATAGGGGCAGGGCAGGGGGAAGCATGAGGGCGGGGGGGCACGGCGGCAGCCCCCCACACGGCCCTTCTCTTGCTCTCTCCCCCCCCGCCTTCATCCCCCCTTTGCTCCTGCAGCATTTCTCCCTTCATCTGGTTCTCATCAGCCCATCGCGGTGACACAGGAAAAGCACCACAATAAACTCTTCCCACATACGCTGGAATTTAAACAAAAACCTCCAGCCAGTTGCTATGTCCCGCGGCGGATGGGGCCAAGGCAAATACCCCCACGGCGGGCAGGGGGTTGGCACAGGGGTCCTCGCCATCGGCGGGGGACGGGGATGGGATGAGTGGGATCGGGTGGGTTGGCCCCAATGTCTGGGCTGAAATTAAATCCAGGCGGCTGCGGGATAGGGCTGGATCAGGCCAGATGGGTTGGGGAATAAGAGTCCAGAGATTGGAGGCAGGCGGGGGCTGGCGTGGGGAGGGCAGGGCGACGCGCCAGGGCCCGGGGCTGGCCCCACAGTGGGGAAGGGTCCCGGGGAGGGGGCACGGGGCTGTCTCGACCCTATGGCCCCCCCGCTCAGCAAGGGTAAAAAAAGGCAAAAGGCAGAGTGCATGTTGCAAAATGCAAAAGGCGAAACCGCCTATTGCAAAAGGCAAAATGCAGAAGGCGAAATGCAAAATGCAGAACGGATATGGTCAATGCAAAATGCAGAAGGCAAAATGCAAAAAAAAAAAAAAAAAAGCACAGAAAAAAATCCCCCGAAAATGACAGAATTGGGCAAAATACAGAATTGGGCAAAATACGAGGGGCGCCCCAGGCCTGGCTCTGTCCCAGGGTCCCCCCCGTGTCCCCACGCCTGCAGGTGGCAGGCGCAGACAGCCCAAGGGGGCGCAGGGGGGGACCCGGCGGTGGGGGGCCGGTGACCCCAGCCGTGCCCCTGCTCCCCGGAGCCCCTGTCCCCAGTGCAGCCCCACGGGGAGGCCGTGGGGCGGCATTCCCAGTCCCAGGGTGGCCGAGCGGAGCCGTCTGGCCAGCCCCGACTTTACGGGCTGCCGAAACATTTTCCTTATGAATCATCTGAGACTTTTCTAATTCTTTCCTGATGGCTTTTGCAGATCCCGGTGCCGGGCCCCCCCCCTCTCCCCTCCTCTCCCCCCTCGCCGCTCTCTCCCGCGCTCTTTCCCCCCTTTCCCTTCCCTGCCTCCTCCTCCCCTTCTTCCCCAGCTCCCTCCTTCCCCGCCGGCTCCTCTCCACCCTTCCCTCCCTCCCTGCTCTTGGCAGGGCGCCCCGACTCTCCACACCAGCACGGACCCCCTAAAACCCCTTCACCCCCCAACGCCAAATTCCCCCAACCCACTTTTTCCTCCTTTTATTTTTCCCCCCCCCCTAATTTCCCCCAACTTTTTTTTTTTTTTTTCACTCCAGATGCCAACCACCCCTTTATCCTTCCCCAACCCCATGGCAGCAGGACCAAGCGTCGAAGATGCCGCCCGTCCCCATACCCACCCACCACCCCACATCCCACCGGCGGTGAGGACCATCACCGACGCCGACTACTTACTGTCTTCTTCTCCTTGCCCGCGGGTGAGTAGTACAGTCGCTGCTATCAACAGCAGTAACCGAGAATCCACAAAGCTGAACATGTCTAAATATTAGACATGTAGACTCTTTGGGGTCTCTTTTGTTCTTAGGTTGGGGTCATACGGGGCCGATCCGACTCTGGAGCTCCAAATCCAGACCCCAGCAGAAACTTCCTACTGCCCTTGCCCACTCCTTCGCCTCCCCTTATATACGATGCGGCGGCGGGGAGAGGTGGGACCCATCGCAACCGGGGAATTTTGGACGGCCCCTCGACCAATCAGCGGCACCCAGCGAGTCGGGGGGCACCCCTCGCACCCCCCCCCTGCCCCCGTCTGTCCGTTCATGCACACGCATACACAGACATGCACACGCGTGTCGTCCCGAAGCGGGGCTGGGAGCGGTGGTTGTGGGGTGGATGGGAAGGGGATGCTGGGGTGGGTGAGATGGGGGGTTGGGGGGGATGTTTAGGGGGTTTTTGCACATCCTGAGGTGTTTGGGGGGGCTGGATGTGACTGGGTGGGGTGGGGACAGGCGATGCGGCACGTGGCGCTTTGGGGACCCCGGTGCCACGCGACGCCAGGTCCTGCACCGGTCGGGGGGGGTCAGGGCACTGCAAACGCTTGCTCCTGCCTGCGACCCCCCACCCCGCCACGCATCCCCACCCCAGGGGCTCCCCAACACCCCACCCACCCACCTACCCACCCGTCCCCAGGAGGACCCTCGTTCAGGAGGACCAAACCCCCAGCACAGTGCAAAGGCCAAGGACATGAGCACCAGGCGCCCGGAGCATCCCTTGGGTGAGGATCCCCTGTGGGACCCCAACCCAGACACCCCCAAAACAGCCCCAAGAACTACTTGCTTTATTTTATTTCTTTTTTTCCCCTTTCTTTCCCTCTTTTTCCTTTCTTTTCCTCAATCCTCTCCCTCCTCGCCATCCCGCTCCCCTCTCTCCCCCCCTGGCACGCCTCCACGGCCGTTTCCACATTTGAAGGAGCCACGTTGGTTGGAAAAAGCAAAAGCTCGTTGACAATAATCCACAATCTACCGTGCAATTTGGGGAGGGTGTAATTACATGCCAAAAAAATATACGTATTTACCAGGGCCGGGGTGGCCGCCTGGAGCTCGGGGATGGAGGGAGGAAGGAGCCCTGCAAGGGCAATGTGGCACCCAAGGGGGGTCACCCCCTCTTTTAAGGGGTAATTTTTAGGGAAAGGGGTGGGAAATGGGGCTGGGGTCTTGCTGGGGGGCAGGGAGCGAAAAGCTGGGTCCAGTCCTTGCACCTCTGCTTGCCCCCCGTACCCCATACTGAGGGCTTGCAGGCTCATCGGCACACTGGGAGCACTGGGGTTGTTGTAGAGGGAAACCACATCTGAGCGGGAGCTCCCACCAAGTTACTTCTTTATTATTTTTTTTTTTTCAGGAAAAAATAAATCAATGCAATTTAACAATGAAATAACGGGGCTGGGGGTGGAGGGGGAAGAGACACGTCGAAAGAGCAAAAAAATAAAAAAAAAAACCAAAAAAACCCACCCTCGTACCAGTGACCTCTCCAGGTCTTTTTTTCCAGCCTGCAATTAAATACAAAGGAAAAAAAACACCCCAGGAGGAGTTATCTGTGCGGGTTGCACACACACACACACACGCATGCACACGGGGACACGCGTGCGCGCGCAGGGAGCAGCTGGCCGGCTTTCAAGCCCTGTATCTATGCATCCGAGACACGTTGCAGGCGAAGACTCCTCCAATCATGCTTCGGCGACTCGAAAACCCCTGGCCGGGCTCCAATCTGAAGATGTGTCTTTAATTTTTGCAGCATGACAGAAAAGAAAAGAATGTCATCTTTTTTTTTTTTTTTTTTTTTTTTTTTTTTATATGCATGGAGAGGGAGGAAAAAAAGCCGGGGCGGGGGGGGGGGGGGGAACGGGACGATGCCACCTCATCAGCCCCCAGACGCCCGCCCCAGGAATGCAGGAGGGTTCTGTGCAGGGGTTGGGGGCGGGGAGGGGAAAGGGAAGAAATCCCACTTGAAAAAAAAAATAATAAATAATAAGAATAATAATAATAATAAAAAAAAAAAAAGCCTGGAAAAGTCATTAGGATCCTAGGAAGCGGAATGGGAGACATCAAGCATAGGCCTGGGCTGGCTCCTGCGGGTGCGGGGTACGGGATGGGGGGATGCCCGGGATGCTGGGTCCTGCCCGGGGTGGTGGTACCCACCCGGGACCGTCCTGCTCCTTGGGGACATTGGGACGGGAGGGTTGTCACCCGCAGCCACCTCCCACCAGCCCCAGCCTTTGGGGGAATCCAAGACCCTTTCCCGCACACCCCAGACTGGTTTCACTGGTGCAAACCAGACCTGCAGCTGGCGGTGCGTGAACAGAGGCGGCCGCCCCAAAAAGACAGTGGTCACCCCAAAAACTCAATGGTCACCCCAAAAACTCAATGGTCATGCCAAAAAGTGGGTGGATGCCCCCCAAAAAATTCAGTGACCGCATCCAAGGCAGGGCTTGCCCCATGGGCAGGGGGGAACTGAGGGCAAGGGAGAGCAGCCAGCCCCCCCCCCCCGGCCACCCCCACCCCCTTTTGGGTAGGACCTACTGAAAAACAGAGCTGATGGGGCCAGGGGCTGGCGGGGTCGGGGTGGGGGGGAGGAGGGTGCTGGGGTTTGTTTGCCTGTGCCGAGAAGAGCTGGAGCAGACGCCGGCATCTGGTGTGAGTTAACTCCCCTCGACAGCGCAGACACATGGATCGGATTAACTCCCTTTTTTCTTCAGCCCCCCCCCCCCCCCCCCGCTTTCCCCATTCCCCACTCGGCAGCTCTGGGAGCCAGCCCTACACCGGGCCCCCCCACCCCACCCAACCATCGCCCTGCTCCCCATCCCGCACCCAGCCCTGGGTCCCATAGGTCCCCACCGGGGATGCCGGGGTCCCCCCGGCTCGGTGGCTTCGCCCGGGGTGGTGGTCTGGGTGAGGATGGGGACGGTGGCAGCTGGTGTCCCGCAAGGTGGTGACAAGCAGGTGTTTGACCCCATGGAGGGGTTTGACCCTAGGGGGGGGGGTTGACCCCATTGAGGTCCCCGCTGCAGGAAACCCCCCCACACTCCCAAGGGACCCAGGCATCCCCAGTGTCCCCAAACCCAGCTCCGACCCACCCCACCAGCACCACGAAGCCCCTCGGCGGGTATTTCCCCAACACCCCACCGCGCTTGAACCCAAAACACCTCACTCCCCCTTCTTCATCCCCCCATGGGGATGTGGTGGGACCTCGGTGCCTCAGTTTCCCCCAGCCTGGCCGCAGCCCGCAGCCCGGCACCGCCCCGGCTATTCCTGGTGGCCGGCCGGCCCTCGGCACCCTCAATTGTGGCAGGCAGGGCAAAACCCCGTAATCACGGGCAACGACTCCCCCAGCTATTTCCAGCCGCTCGAAGCAGGCAGGGCAAATTGCTTAATTGGCCTTTGGGCTGCCAGCGCCACGCCGCTCCTCGGCGGGGGCACCGGCTGCCGGGAGGGTCCCAAAAATAGGATGCTCGTGTCCCCATGGCGGTGACATGGGGACCCCCAGCTTGAGAGGGGGACATGAAGGTGACAACCTCATCCTACTCGGCGGGATGGAGGTTTCTCTGCCTGGGATGGGTCTGGTGGGATTGGGGTTTGGGGGTTTGCCCCCTCTCAGGGCTGGGTCCCTCCTGGGGGGCTCGTCCCACCCCGTCTGCACCCCCACGTCCCAGGGCTGGCGTCCAGAGCCGAGCTGGGGATGGATGGGGGCAACTCCCAGGGGTCAGCAGGGATTTTGGGGGCAGGGAAGTTTGGGGGGGGGGGGGGGGGCGTTTCCCAGGCTGGGAGCAGCAGCCCAGCCCGGGCCCCCGCCGTCTGGGCTCGCAGAGCCGGGATGGAAACTCTGAGGGCCGAGCTCCACGCTGAACATTTTCCGTTGCCAGTTCGCTTCTCTGCTTGCTTTTGCTTTTTTTTTTTGCTTTTTTTTCCCCCTTTTTCTCCTTTTCGGTTTCATTGAAGAATTTGCTGCTCCCGTGTGCGGCCCCTCGCACCCCCCCCCGGGGCAGCCCGGGGATGGGGTCATGCTCCCCAGCCCTATCCCAGTTGGACTGTGGGACTGGGAGGGATGCAGGTCTACCCTCAGCACCCCACCTCCCACCTCCCCACAGCCCCCCCAGATCCTTTTGAAGGGGAGTCCCCCCACCCTCTCATCACTGCACCCCCAGGAAAAGCATCCCCAGGAGCTGCCAGATTCAATTTCCCCAGGGATGGGGATGGGAAATGGGGATGGGGAATGGGACAGGGACAGGGATAGGGAACAGGATGGGGACGGGGACGGGGATGGGGATGGGGAATGGGACAGGGACAAGGATGGGGATGGGCATGGGGATGCGAGGGCTCCCCACGCTGCCGGCCGGCACCGGAGCCTGGCTGGGATTTCTCCCAGCACAGATTCGCCGAGTGACCTCATCCGCCGCGGGCTGGACAGGCGCCCGGGGCCTGGCTGGGACGGTGGCTCCGGTGCCACGTGGCCGGGGCGTGGGGCTGCCGGCACCCGCCTCGCACCCACCGTCGTCTCCAACCGACAGGACCCCGGTGTGTGTGGGGCACCCTAGGGGCTGCTGTACCCCAAAATCTTTTGGGAGGGGGGTTGCAAACCCCAGGAGCCCCCCAGGAGGGATGGGGGGAGCTCCGGCACTCGCAGGGCTGAAGGTTTGATGGCTTTTGGGGGGGCAGAGCTGTGGGGTGTCCCCTGCCAGCAAGAGGGGTGGCAGCTCCCTGGTTCCCAAAGGACATTGGGCATGTCCGACACCAATCCCCCCACTGCTGGTTCTGGGCGGGGCGGGGGGTCTCATTCCCAGCGCTGGTTGGGATTGTTGGGTTGGTCACTGGGGTTGGTGGTTGGGGTTGTTGGGTTGGAGTTGTTACACTGGGGTTGGTGGTTGGGGTTACTGGGTTAGGGTCGTTGGGTTGTTGGTTGTGGTTGTTGGGTCGGGGTTGTTGGGCTGGGGTAGTCAGGTGGTTGGGGTTGTTGGGTTGGGGTGGTTGCACTGGGGTTGGTGGGTTGGTGGTTGGGGTTACTGGGTTGGGGTTGTTGGTTGTTGGTTGGGGTTGTTGGGTCAGGCTTGCTGGGCTGGGGTTGTTGGGCTGGGGTAGTCAGGTGGTTGGGGTTGTTGGGTTGGGGTAGTCAGGTGGTTGGGGTTGTTGGGTTGGGGTGGTTGCACTGGGGTTGGTGGTTGGGGTTACTGGGTTGGGGTTGTTGGTTGGGGTTGTTGGGCTGGGGTAGTCAGGTGGCTGGGGTTGGTGGGTTGTTGTGTTGGGGTTGGTGGGTTGGTGGCTGGAGTATTTGGGCTGGTGGTTGGGAATGTTGGGTTGATGGTTGGGGTATTTGGGTTGGGGTTGACATTGCTGGATGGTTGGGCTGGGGGTGGGCTCTTGGGGGTGTGTTTTGGTGGTTTATCTTCTTAGGAGTGATTCAGTTTAGATTTGGGGGCCGGGGTCCTCCAGACGTACAGGTGGGAGGTGGTGGGGGTGGGTGGATGGATGGCAGGACGGACGGACAGCTGGAGGCCAGGCAGGGTGTGGATGTGATGGATGTCCCCGGGTGGTGCGAGGACACCAGTCCTCTGAGGTCCCACAGCCCAGGGGGTCCCCCAACCTCCACCCCCCGCCAGCCCCAGCCATGGGCACGCCACACTCCAGGGAGGTGCTGGGAGCAATGGGTCCCTGAGAAGGGGGGGGTCCCCAAAGCCGGGGGTCCTGGGATCCGTGGGGCTGGGAGGTTCTGGGGGGTGGAAGGCCTGGCCCAGCTGCGGGGGCAGGATCTGTCCACCCCAGTGGAAGCCAGGGCTCAGCTGGGGCCTGGCAGGGGGAGCTGGGACGGTGCCCCCAGCCCGGCCCCCCCCAGCCCGGCCCCTCCAGCTCCACCGCCCCCGACCAGGGGTCCCTCCAGCTGGACCTCAGCCCAAGCAGCAGCAATGCTCCAGCCCAGCCTCAGTTCTTCCTCCTCCTCCTCCTCAGCCACTTCCCAGCCCCACGTCAGCACCTTCCTCCCAGCCCTCCCTCCCCGCTCTCCCCAGTTCATCCCAGTTCCCTACCCCGGGGGACCAGCATGGATGAGGTGGGGGGTTAACTCTTCCCTCACAGCCTACTGCACCCCATGGGGTCCCCCCATTCCTTCCGTGTCCCCCAGCCCCATGGCGCCCCCCCCCATCCCCATGGGGTCCCCCATCCCCACGAGCCCTCCCACCGTCCATCCCCGCCACGTCCCGTCCCCAGCCACCGGGGCTGGGCTCTGCTGCTTTGGCAGCAGGATCCGGCCATCGTGGAAATATAGAGGGGGGGGGGGTTGGGGGGGGATGGGGAAGGGGCGGGGCTACTGTGTAGGCGTGGTCTGCGCGGGAGGAGGCAGGGCCACTCAACAAAAGGATTTCAAAAGGATGAAATTGGGGCAAAGCCAAAAAAAGTAAAAAAGTCCTTTCCTCCCCCCCCTCCTCGAAAAAACTCCGGGCTCGTCCCGTCCCTGCCCATGCATACGTGTGCACTCGCCTGGGAGGGGAAACTGAGGCACGGCGGGGCGAGAGGGGCTGCAGTGGAGCCCACGGCATTCCCAAGCCGGCGTCATGTCACGGGCTGTACCCAGCACTGGGATCCCCACTTTGGTGCCCATGCAGATCCCCAGGAGACGCAGCAGTGGGGTGCAGGGGGTCCCCCCACCCCAGCTCCCCCCCCCAGCCCACCCGGCGTGGCCCCATACCATGAGCCCTAATTGGAAGCAGACGCATCCCCACATGGGGACAGGGACGGGGACGATGGAGGCCGGACGGCGGGGATCCGGCGAGTGGCTTCGGTGCCCAGCACATTCCTCTGGCCCCCGTCGGCCGGTGCCTCCTCCCTTGGCGGGGCAGCTGCTGACGGCCTTCGCCCCCCCCCCCCGAAACTGGGGGCAGGCGCAGGCGATGCCCTTGGCTTCCACCCCACTGCTGACACGTCTCCGGCACAGCCTCCACGTCGGCAGGCAGAGGGGGGGCCCAGGAGCTGTGCTGGGAGCCGGGGTGGGGGGGCCAGGGAGGGCCCCCTGCCCTGTGCTGGGCTGGTGCCCACCCTGCTCACCCCTGTGGGGGGCTGCAGCCCAGGGCCCACCCGTCCGGGCATCGCCCCGAGGGGCTGGCAGGAGACTGGGCAGCGCCGGGCTGTGCCACGCTGTGCCACGGACAGGGCTGGGATGTACCACACTGTGCCATGGGCAGGACTGAGATGTGCCACGCTGTGCCATGGGCAGCACCGGACTACGCCACGTTGTGCCACGGGCAGGGCTGAGATGTGCCACGGGCAGCACCGGGCTATGCCACGCTGTGTCACAGGCAGGGCTGAGATGTGCCACGCTGTGCCATGGGCAGTCCTTGGGGACACGGCATGGGCAGCACTGGAGCCATACCATGGGCGGCATTGGGGCCATGCCATAGGCAGTGTTGGGCATACGCAATGCCATGCCACAGACAGCATTAGAGCCATACCACGGGCAGCGTTGGGGCCATAACGTGGGCAGCGTGGGGGCCATACCGTGAGCAGTGTTGCAGCTATACCATGAGCAGCATTGGGACCGTACCCCTAGTTGTGCCACAATCAGAGCCCACTCCCCTGCTCCGCCTGCCCAAGCTGTGCCCATCCCTGGTGCCGGCACAGGACGGTGCCACCGGCCGTGGGGCAGAACACACCGGGGCAGGCGGTCCCAGCTCCGCAGGTGCTGCTCGGTTTCCCCCCACTATGTAGGTCAGGGCAAGATTAAGGCACATCCCCCACCCCTGCCTGCGGGCACGGCGGGGAGCGAACGCATCCCGTGGGCACCGGCCCGGGATGTCAGCCCCTGCAAGCCTGGGCACGCAGGACCCCGCCGTGGGGACACCCTGGCTGCCGTCCCCAAGAGCCGGCGGGATGTCACCGCTACCGGCGGCACCCATGGGCACATCTCCAAGGCGGGGGGTGGTGGTGGGGGGGAGTTAGTGCTGCCCTGCAGAAGGGAGGGGGGTTGAGGGCAGAGAAGGAATAAAAGGGTTTTGCAGTGGAACCAAGAGTGGCTTTTTGCCTTTAGGGTCTGTTGATGCCACACCGTTATATGTCCTCCTTGGCCATGACGCAGCCATCCCTCGCTCCAGCCGCCCTCTGTCCTCCTCCACCTGTCCCTTCTCCCATCCTTCATCCCTCCATCCATCCCTCCACCCATCCTACTACTTTACATTCCTTTATTTATTTATCCCTCCACCCCTCCCTCCCTCCCTTCCCGTGCCCACGCACTCATCCCTCCCTCCCTCTCTCTGCTCCATCCGTCCCCTCTCCTCCGTCGGTGCCTCCATCAGCCGCTCCGTCCGTCCCCTCCGTCCTCCTCTCACCGCAGCCAGGCCCCTGTTCACACCTTCCCCAGGGTCCCCATTGCCCTGCCCACGGCAGCACCCTGGGGTGCTTCCAGCTGGAGCAGCCCCCGGCTCCCGTCCCCGGGGAGCTGCCAGGAGTCGGTTGGGCGCTCGCCCGGGCTGAGCTCCCTGAGCATTCCTGCTCCGGCTGCCTGGCCAGGCTGGGAGGGACGGGGACGGGGATGGGGACAGGGACAGTCAGGTCCTACTGGCACAGCTTCGCGGCCCTCACTGCCATGCAGCTGCTTCTGGGGAGGCGGTGGGGATTCTCTGATGTCTAATAGGGGCTTGAGCACCCACCACCACCCCCAGCCTTCTGGCCCCAAACCCAGTCTCACGGAGCATGTCAGACTGGGAAACTCACTGTCTCTGCTCCCAAGCCAGAGCCCGGGGAAAGCTGGAGCCTCTGCCATGTCCAAGATCTCCTTGGGGACCGTGGCATGTCATGGTATGTGGCAGGACACTGCTGCCTTTCTCTGCCGTCACCGGCTGTCTTGAGCCTGCCAGAGATGCCTGGTCCCTGGGTGTGCCACCATCAGACCCCACGCCACACTGTCCCCTCCCTGCTCTCATGGCTATGTCAGGATCAGCCGAGCTTAGTGCAGAGAAAAGCATCTCCCAAAGTCCTGGGGCTTCCCTGGGGGTCCCTGGGGCAGCAAGGTGGGACGAGGGTCCCCATCCCCCCCACCTGGAATGCTCGGGTACCACAGGGTCACAGCAGGGACCTTAGTCCCTCAGTACACTCCCCCGGTGACACGGAGACATCCCAAAGGGACACAAGTCTGGGAGCGGGGCCGAGCAGGACATTTTGCTCCCACCCACCCCAGGGGCTGGGGGAAGGGGACAGAGAAGGGCTGTGGGTTTGCGTGTGCAAGCCCTGCACGTGCAAACTTGTGCATGCAACTCATGTACCTATAAACCTTACACGTGCAACCCCTGTGTGCGCAAACCCTGCGTGTGTAACCCCCGGGCGTGCAACCCCCGGGCGTGCAACATGCATGTGCTGGGCAGCACCAGCCAGTTCCACATGCCTGTGTCACGCGTGTGCACGCTCGAGGCTGCACACACAGCAAGCCCCACACGGGCCACCCCTCGCCACCATCACCCCCACACGGGCCACGTCCCCATCGCGACGGGGGGACTCGACCCCCCGGCCCGTCCTCGGTGGAGGTGACGGATCTCCCCACGGCCGGTGCTCGGGGCTGGCGGTGCTGGGTGGGCTGCGCTGCCGGGCGGTGCGCGGTGTCCGGCTCTCAACCCCGCCGGCCGGGTGCCAAATTCCTCCACCCCCACAGGAAGCCGTCGGCGCGCTCGGCGCTCGCTCTGCACCGGGGCCAGGCCAGGCCGGAGGGATGCCGGAGAGAGAAAAGGCTGGAGGAGAGAAACCAGGTCAGCCTCGAGCCGCCAGCGTCACCCTGGCAGGCAACGGCCGGCTCCTTCGAGGAAGCAGGGCGAGGATCCGGCCCCGGTGACGTCCCCTCCGGCGCGCACGGCACGCGCCAGCCGAGCCCGGGCCTGGCCGCCGCTCGCTCGCTCGAGGAACCATCCCGGCCCCGCGGCCCCAGCCGTGGGGTGAGCCCCAAATGGGGGAATTTGCCTCCCTGGGGTCCTGGAGAGCCTGAGGATGAGGAGGTGGCTTTGAGGGGAACCACCCGCCGGGGGGGCTGGCTCAGCCATCGCTGCCCCGGGATCCTCAAGGCCGTGACAAAGGGGAGCAGAAGAGTTCAGCTCGCACGACGCCTGTGCCGTCTCTGTGTGATGCTCCCATCGCTGGGTACAGCTCCATCCTCAGGTACTGCTCCATCCCCAGGTACTGCTCCCATCTCTGGGTGCAGCTCCCATCCCCAGGTACTGTTCCCATCCCCAGGTACTGCTCCCATCCCTGGGTACTGCTCCCATCCCTGAGCAATGCTCCCACACCCAAATTGTCCTCCCACCCCCAAATCACGCTCCCATCCCCGGCTAATGTCCCCGTCCCCGGGTACCACTCCCATCTCCAGGTGATGTTCCCATCCTGAGCCATGCTCCCATCCCAGGTACCGCTCCCGTCTTCACTACCAGTCCCATCCCCTCGTACCTCTCCCACCTCTGATTGCTGCTCCCATCCCTGGACAACCCTCCCTCCCTGGGCGCAAATCCTGTTCCCATCCCCGCCTCCATAAATGCACCTTCCCCCCACCCTGTCCCCCCATTCCCGCGCTCCGAATCCGAGGGGGTCTCTGCCCTTCTCCCGCGCTCCCTCCTCTCCTCCCCTCCTCCCGGCCGCCTTTCAAACACAAACACAGCTCAGTGGAAAATGTGACCCGCCGTGGAGCTGCAGATAACTCGGGGCCGGGCCAGGGCCAACTGGAACACCACGGGCTTGGCTGAAGCCCCGGCTGAGCCCGTGGTGGCCGGGGGGGCTGGGGGAGCCGGCGGGGGGGACAGCTCGGGACTCCCTCGCGCCTCGGTCCCTCCCGCCTCCTGCATCGCTCTTGCGCCCGGCCCAATCCTGCACCCGGCCCTGGCCACAACCACGTCCTCGTGGGGAAGGATGCAGCGGAGGAGGGTGCTGTGGGGACACAGGGTGCTTGGGGGCTGGTGGGACCTTTCCTTGGCCCATGTCTGCGCTGCGGTGGGATGGAGGTGCCCAGAGATGGTGGCACGTGGATAGGATGGAGATGCCTGGAGATGGTGCTGGAAGGGCAGGATGAAGACGCCCAGGGATGGTGCTGGATGCGCAGGATGAAGATACCCAGAGATGGTGGCACATGGGCAGGATGGAGATGCCATGGGATGGTGGCACATGAGCAGGATGGAGATGCCCAGGGATGGTGCTGGAAGGGCAGGATGAAGACGCCCAGGGATGGTGCTGGATGCGCAGGATGAAGATACCCAGGTATGGTGGCACATGGGCAGGACAGAGATGTCTGGTGGTGGTGGCTGGATGGAGAGGACGGAGATGCCCAGAGATGGTAGCACAAGGACAGCATGGAGATGCCCTGCAATGGTGGCTGGATGGGAAGGTTGGAGATGCCCAGGGATGGTGCTGGAAGGGCAGGATGAAGATGCCCTGGGATGGTGCTAGCTGGGCAGGAAAGAGATGCCCTGGGATGGTGGCTGGATGGGAAAGTTGGAGATGCCCAGGGATGGTGGCACATGGGCAGGACGGAGATGCCCTGGGATGGTGGCTGGATGGGCAGGATGAAGATGCCCAGCATGGTGCCAGCTGGGCAGGATGAAGATGCCCTGGGATGGTTGCTGCATGGGAAGGTTGGAGATGCCGAGGGATGGTGCCGGGAGGGCAGGACAGCAGTGCCCGCAGGAGAACGGTGCCCCGGCTCTGTCCAACGGGCAGCTGGAGGTGTGTGGGCTGGGAGCAGCAGTGGTCGGAGGAGCCCGTTTGTTTCTCATTAGCGGCTCTTGGCAGGAGCTGTGGAAAAAATAGCTTCAAACAGCAGAGCTGGAAGGGAAAAGGCTGGGCCGAGGGAGGGGAGAGGGGCCGCGGTGGGGAAGGGGGGCACGGGGCCAGGTGGGGGGTGGGGAGGGGGTCGGGGTGACGGTGGCCTGGACGGGGCGCAGGCATAGGGGCAGAGACACACATGGTCCCCTCTGCAGTGTCCCTGTCCCCAGGAGCAGCGGCTGGGTCCTTTTGGGGGATCTCGGGGATATGTGCGCTCGTGCGCGCTTGTGCGTGCTTGTGCACGCAGGGCCAGCGAGCACAGCGTGTGTGTGCACGCCCGATGGTGTGAGGAGTCCTGGGAAGGGGACAGGGACACACGGTTGGGCGCATCCATCTGCACGGCTGCGTCGCGGCCCCCCAGCCCCCAACCCGGCCGGGGAAACTGAGGCACACCGGTTGTGCCCGCCGCTGGCCGCAGCGAGCAGGGCCCCGGCCGTGCCCCGCCGGGAGGCTCCTGCCGCAGCCGGAGCCGGTTCTCACGTTTTCGGGGGGCCCACGACAGAGCCGCTTACGCAACCGCATGTCTGCGAGTGCCGGCGGGGCCGCCAAGTCAACCAAAAGCGAGCGGGGGGGTGGGGGGGGAGAGTGGGAGGCGAGCGGGGAGCCCAGAATCCACCCCACTCCTCCTGCCTCGTGGCACGATGGGGATTTGGTGGGGACGGTGGCGTGTCCCACCCTGGCATGGCTGTGCCAGGCTGGCACCGGCGCCCGGCTGCCCCGTGCCACCACCCCCCCCTCCGCCGCCGCCATCCTGGGCTGGGAAACTGGCAGTGGTGAGACAGGGTCATTTGGGGACAGCGGCTGGGGATGACGCTTGTCCCCGCTGCCGGGGCAGGGTTGTGCCCGCTGGAGCTGGTGGCACCGTGGCAGCTGGCACAGGGCTGGGACCCCGGTCCCTGCGGGTACGGGGAGATATCAATGGGGCTGGGGGGGGTGGGGTGGGGGGGCTCCATGTGTCGGGGGATGCATGTGCATGCGTGTGCATGTATGTGTGCGTGCATGTGTGCATGCGTGTGCACACACACCACCCCCCCACCCCCATTTTGGTGCCCGCGTGTCCAGCCGGGCTTGGCCGCCGGCACCCACCTGGCTTCGCGGCTATTTCTGCCTCCAGCCTGGATTTAATTCTACCCTGCCTGTGGCTGGCGTGTAATTAGGAGCCCAAAAAAAGCCCCAGGCACCCTCTCATCCTCAGGGGTGGGTGTACACCCAGCGCCCTGGCCCTGGGGTGGGCATGGGGTGCTGGCATCCGTAGCCCCGTCTTGGCCGGCCCCAAGGGGGTGAAGGAGCCCCGTGGTCAGCAGCAGAGACCTGGCAACCTCGGAGCAGCTGGGAGGGCTGGAGGGTGGGGGGGTCTTACCTGGCTGGGGGGGCTCTGCCTCAGCCGGAGGCTGATTTTGGGGGACCCACCAGGGGCACAGGAGGACGCGTGGCGGCAAATCCTTCGTTAAGCTCTTGAGCCAATTACGCCACCGGAGCCGCCCCGTGGCCCGTGCAGCGGAGCCCCCGTGCCCCGGGCAGCCATAAACCCCTTAGGGGGATGATCCTGCTTAGGGCAGCACCTCGGCACCCCACGGCCCCATCACCCCCAGCCCCCCGGGTCTCTGAGCCCCCCCTCCTCCCCCAGCACCGGGGATCAGTCCCAAACCATCCCCTTGTCATCCCCCCCCCACCCCCCCCGGCAGCATCCCCTCTGCCACTGCTTCCCTGCCTGCCCTTGGGCAACTCACCCGCTTGCCACCCACCGTCTCGGTGCTGGGGGGCACGGTGTGGGGCAGGCCCCCAGGCACACCCCACGGCAGTGCCGCCGGCAGCCGCCCCGGCACAGGGCTCAGGGCGCTGATCGGCTTTGGGGAGCTTATGGCCCTGAGCCGGCAGCTCGGTAGCTCTTCACACCTGCAAGACGATCCTGCTCCTTCAGCCTCGCCAGCTGCTCCTCACCCTCACCTCAGCCCTGGGATGTGGTCTGGCATGGCAGGAGGGCACAACCAGAGGGTGTGCAAGGCCGGGCATCCCCTGTGCCACCCCGGGCATCCCCTGTGCCACGCTGGGAGTCCCCTGTGCACCCCATGTGCAACACTGGGCAGCCCCTGTGCCACCCCCTGCACCCCGTGAGCAACCCTGAGCAACCCCCGTGCCACCCTGGGCACCCCATGTCCCACCCTGAGCATCTCCTGTGCCACCCCCTGCACCCCATGAGCCACCCTAAACATCCCCTGTGCCCACTCGCCACACGCCAAGCGCGCACTGCACACACTGCTGCGCGCACGCACACGTACATTGCGCACACACATGTGCACAGACACCCCCCCCCCCACGAGTGTGCACTGCACATGCACAGACACGCACACACTGATGTGGGCACTTCCCTGCTGGGCATGCGGAGCTGCAGTGCACACACACGGCACACATGCATTGCACACACGCACACATTGCACGCACACATTGCACACACAGAGGCGTTGCACACACGCATTGTGCACACCCCCACATTGCACACACCCCCGCTACGGAGCACAAGCACACACGTGTGCCATGCACATGCACATGCACACACCCCCTCCCATGAGCGCCCACCCAGCCGCTCCCCAAAGGGGCTGTGGGCAGGGGGGGTACCCGCGGTGCTGCTGGAGGGTGGCGGGGGGGGCCAGGCACCCACCCACCAGCCGGCCCGGCCAGGAGTCCCCCAGGACCAGGGAGGGGACGGGCCCTTGTGGGGACCAGGGGACAGACCCCCCCTGTCACCCTCCAGCCTCCATCCCCATCCCTCCTTCCCGTCCCATCCTCTCTCCCTCCCCGGCTCCAGCTTTGCTCCCGGCCTCTCTTCCTCCTCCTCCTCCTCCTCCTCTTCATCCCCAGCCCTTTGCCTTCCCCCCAGGCTCCATCTCCTGCTGCCCCACCAGCCCCGGGGGTGCCACAGTTGGGGTTCCCCCCCCCCCAGAACCGGTGGCTGCCTGACCCTACTGTGGCTGGTTCTGGGGAGGGAGTGGGGCTGCTGGGGGGGGGCCAGGACCCCCCCAGGCAGCCCCGGGCGCTGCTCCAGGTCCCACGGCTGGGGACACGTGGCCCTTTCTGCCGCCAAAGGGAGAGGCCTGTCCCTTGGGAAGTGGGGGAGACGCAGCCTGGCGAGAGCCCCGAAATCCTTCCCTGCCCAGTGGGGAGGTGGGTGATTCCCCCCGACCCCGGCCCCCGCAGGGCTCAGGGCTTCCCTCTCAGCTCCGGTGCCAAGTCCTACCATCACCAAAATGTCCCATGGGACCACTGGGAGCAAACCAGTATCCCCCAGCACTGGCAGCCCCCCAACATCCCCCAGTCCCAGTAATCCCCCAGCATCACCCCAACATTCCCTTGTCCCAGCAACCCCCAGCACCAGCATTTCCCTGGCATTCCCCCCGGCACCCCCCATCCCTGGCATCCCCCCCCCCCAACTGGAGCCTAAATCAATGTGGTGGCACCCCAAAACCCCTCCCCACAAAAAGCTGGGGCTCAGCAATGGCCACAAGAGAGACCCCCAAACTGGGGGGGGGGGGCAGCTGGATCTGGGGTAGGGAGAGGGTCCAGGGAGCAGAACTGGGGAAACATCAGCCCCAAATGGGGAGCAGCCACGGGAAATGCAGTCCCGGGGTGGCCGTGGCACTGGGGACACGGAGCCGCGCTGGCTGCCACATCAGCAGCAGCAGGGAAGGGACCCAGCCCACAGCTGGGAGCCAGATGGGGTGGGGAAGGGCAGTGGTTGGGACCAGTCCGGATGTGTCCCCCAGACTGGGGACCCCCAAGGAAGGCAGGGGGACACCGAGCTGAACCGGGTCCCCCTGAGCTCCCCAAAATGGGGGAAAGAGGGACGGAAGGAGGGATGGAAGGAGGGGAAGGAGGGATGGAAGGAGGGGTGAGGGAGGGCTGGGAGGGCCTGAGGAGAGAGGGATGGACAGAGGGAGGACCAGAGGAGGGGTGATGGACGGAGGTGGGGTGGAGGGGGAGATGCAGGGGGGATGGCAGGCTGCAGGAAGGAGAGGAGCCAGGGTGGCGATGGTGGGATGAGGCCCCCCCATCCCCCTTCCCAGCCCAACCCAGGGGGGGACATGAGAAGCACCCAGTCCCTGGGGACCCTATTGCACCCCCTCAGTGTGGGACCCCCATCACCGAGGAGCCCAGGTATCTGGGCTGGCAGCGGGACACCCCGGGACATGCCATGACCCCCCCCTCCATGTGCAGCATCGAGCACCAGAGGACAGACAGACACACAGACCTGGACAGAGACCCCCCCAGCACCTCGGGGACCCCTGTCTGAGTAGCGGGATGACCTCAGCCCCCCACCCCCAGTTTGGGGGCCAACACCCCACAGCAGGGTGCCAGCACCCCTTGTCATAATACCACCCCTAAAAAAGCCCCGGAAGTGACTCAACTCACCCCAAATTGCCCCACCTCAGGGGTCCCCCCCCCCTCAAGCCCCCACCCAGGGGCAAAGTCCGCAGTGGGGCAGGGAGGGTGCAAAGGGCATCTGGGTGCTGGGCGCCGGGAGTGGGGTGCCCCGGGCACCCGGGTCCATAGTCTGGCTCTGGCAAGGAGGGTGGCACAGCAGTGCCAGGAGATGCCAGGACGCCTGGGTTTGTTGGCGGGGGGGGGGACAGAGGCCAGGGGCAACCTGAAGAGGGTGCCATGCCCAGGAAGGGTCCCTCGGGACGGGGGCTGTGGGACGGGGACCTGGGAGAGGCTCCGTGAGCCCTGCGGGTGTGGGGACAGAGCTGGGGGGGTCTGGGGGGGGGCAGGCACTCCGGGGTGCCAGGGAGGGGGGGGACCTGCCAGCCCCCAGCACACGCCTCTCGGTATCCTCAGGATCATGTTCTTCATCGTCATCATCATCATCTTCATAGCCATCACCTTCCTCATCATGATCTTCTACAGCTGCCGCAAGCTCTGCCACGACCCCGTGCCCCCCCCGACCTACGGGGACCCCCAGGACCCCGTGCCCCCCCCACTGGCCCCGATGCCTGCGCTCCCCAGTCTGCCCGGTGGGGCCATCCCCGTGGGCCTGGAGCCCCCACCCTACAGCGAGGTGGGTCCCATCCAGCAGTGGGTGCTGGGCACCCGGCTGAGCCTGGCATGGGTGAATGTGGTGGGCTACGGGGTGGTGGGTGCTGGGGCTATGGGGTGGTGCGTGCTGGTGGTATGGGGTGGTGGGGTTATGGGGTGGTGGGGCTATGGGGCTCAGCAGGGCATGGGTGGACTTTGGGGACCCACAAGCCCCCCCATGCCAGGGGCACCCTCCCCTACTCCCACGCACCCTGCCCTGCTACGTCCCAAAGAGGGTACCCAGTTCAGCCCTGTGGTGGGGGTACCCTCCTTCCCCTGGGCACCCCAGTGTCCTGGGAGCCGGGGGGGGTGCCACATGTCCCCCCACCCATCCACTGACCCCCATTCACCCTTAGGTGACGGCGAAGCCCTTCCTCTACCCACTGCCACAGGGGCCATGCCCTGAATGTGGCCGCGGCCCTGGGGCTCAGCCCCCCTTTGCCACCCAGACCAGCTTCTAGGGGTGAACCCCCCCGAGGACAGCCTGGTGACAACGTTACCCTTCACTGGGGGGGGGGGACATGGACCCAGGCATCCGGATGGCCCCAGAAGGGGCCATCCGGATGCCTGGGTCCATGTCCCCCACACACACACTTGGGTCCACACACCCCCAAACCATGTCATTGGGGCATGGGCTGGGGGGGTTCTTTATTTATTATTTTTAAAAGTGTGAAAGAGCTCCCTGCTATGCGGGTTTTGGGGGGCTGGGGAGGTTCAGGGGGGTACAGAGGGAGAAGGGGGAAAGTTTAGCAGGGGGGCTCTGCACCCTGCACGCACCCCCAGCTGTGGGTGCACCCTGGCACTGCATGGACTTTGCCAGGTGGGCATGTGAGCGTGTCAGCCAGGGTCTTGACACCCTGTCCCCATCCCTATCCCTATCCCTATCCCTAAACCTATCCCCATCTCTATCTCTATCCCCATCCCTGTCCCCATCCCCATCTCCATCCCCATCCCGATCCCATTCCCATTCCCATTCCCATCCCCATCTCATCCTCATCCCTGTCCCCATCTCCACCCCATTCCCATCCCAATTCCCATCCCCATCCCATTCCCATCCCCATCCCTGTCCCTATCCCCATCTCATTATCATCCCTGTCCCCATCCCATTCCCATTCCCATCACCATCACCATCCCCATCTCATCCTCATCCCCATCCCCATCCCAATTCCCATCCCCATCCCATTCCCATTCCCGTCCCCGTCCCTATCCGCATCTCATCCTCATCCCCGTCCCTATCCCCATTCCATTCCCATCCCAATTCCCATCCCCATCCCATTCCCATCCCCATCCCTGTCCCTATCCCCATCTCATCCTCATCCCTGTCCCCATCCCATTCCCATTCCCATCACCATCACCATCCCCATCCCAATTCCCATCCCCATCCCATCCCCATTCCCATTCCCATCCCCATCCCATTCCCATTCCCGTCTCACTCCCATTCCCATCCCCGTCCCCATCCCCATCTCATCCTCATCCCTGTCCCCATCCCCGTCCCCATTCCCATCCCCATCCCCATCCCCGTCCCCATCCCCATCTCATCCCCATCCCATTCCCATTCCCATCCCCATCCTTGTCCCTGTCCCCATCCCCATCTCATCCTCATCCCTGTCCCCGTCCCCATCCCCATCCCATTCCCATCACCATCACCATCCCCATCTCATCATCATCCTCATCCCCATCCCAATTCCCATCCCCATCCCAATTCCCATCCCCATCCCATCCCCATCCCCATCCCATCGCCATCCCATCCTATTTCCACCTCCATCCCATCCCCTCCCCATCCCGAGAGACAGGCCCAGGTCAGCGGGACATCAGGGTTTATTGAGTGGGAAGCACACTCCCCGGCACAGGGCCATCCCCACAGCTGGTGTCCCCGGCCACTCATGCCACTTGCCGGCCCCGGTGCCGCTTGATCTTCTTCTTGAGGAGCAGCAGGTCCAGGTAGAGCAGGCGGCCCAGGACGGCGGAGGCGCACAGCAGCCCCCCGTGCAGAGCCCCCGCCAGCCCACAGCTGAACACATCCTGCCCTGGGGACGAGCCGCGGTGGGACACGGCCACCCCCGGGGGGGACACAGCCACCACCGCGAGGGACCCGGCCACCACCATGAGAGGACATCCCGCGCCGCGGGGAGCCCTTGGGGACACTGTCTGCAGGCTAGAGCTGGGCATGGGGACAGGGGGACGGAGGGATAGGGGGACATGGGGACACAGGTCCCTTACCTGTCAGGTAGAGGTTCTTCACGGGGGTCTCAGCTCTCATGGCGGCCACCACGGCTGGGCTGAAGCGGCCGACGTCGTGCTCGGTGCCGTACATCTCCCCGCGGGGAGCCGCCAGGTAGTGCTGGTTGGTGAGCGGCGACGCCGCCTCCATGAAATCCACCTGCCCGGTCAGAGGCATAGGGGAGTTTGGGGCACATCGGGGTGCACGGGACACCCGGGGGTACGCAGGGCACGTGGGGGTGCATGAGGCACAGGGGACACGCAAGGGACACCCGTTCCACCAAACAGCAGGTCCCACCGCAACACGTCCAAGCCTACCTGGTGGGTGCCCACCCCATACAAAGGTCCTGGGGGCTGTGATGCCCCATGGCTTTGCAGGGCACCTTGTCCCCACTGGGGACCCCAACGCCACAGGGCATCCCGTCCTGTTGGGCACATCCCCACTGTGGACCCCATGCCCACCAAGCAGGGACCATCCCTGCAGAACACCCCATCCCATAGGGCACCCCATCCTGCCTGGGCACCCATGTCCCCACTCTGCACTCCATGTCCGCTCTGTGCCCGTGCCCATGGGGCACCCCAACTCTGTGGGGCATCCCATCCCACAAGGCACCCCATTCCCATGGGGCATCCCACCCACACAGGGCACCCTATTCCCACTGGGCACCCCAACCCTGCTGGGCACCCCAACTCCACAGGACACCCAGTCCCCATTGTGCACCCCATTTCCACTGTGCACCCATCCCTGTGGGGCACCCCACCTCTGAAGGGGTACCCCAACCCCACAGGGCACCGGGGGACTCCATCCCTACAACGCCCCCCCATCCCTGCAGAACACCCTGTCCCCACCATGCGCTCTCCCCGCTGGGCACCCCACGTGGCAGGGGACACCGTGGGGACCCCCGTCACCTTGTCGCGGAGGTGGGGGAAGCGCTGCAGTGCCCGCTCCAGCAGGCGCTGGGCAATGGCCAGCTTGTACCGCTGGTAGTCGGGGCCCCGGTGCTTGGCGCGGGTCCCGGCCCACTCCTCGAACCACTCGTACCGTGCCATGGTCAGGATGGTCATGCACGACCGGCCTGCGAGGTGGGGGTGACAACCGGTGACAACCCCCTTCCCATTGCGGGGGACCCCGGTACCGGTGTCAGCCCGGGACGTGGCAGTGGTGGTGGTGCCCACCCCATAATCCCAGTTGGTGGGATTAAGGAGCCTCAGAGCCCACAAAGCCAAGCGGATCGGAGCTGCAGAGCTGGGGGGGAACACGGGGGACCCCCCCCACTCCGTACCTGGGTGCCGCCGCTCGTAGGTGGGGTCCTTGGCGGCAGGGAAGGTGATGAACATCATGGCCAGGTTTTCGGGGACGTCGTCACGGCTCAGGGCAGCGTAGCGGGTCATCCTGCGGGCAGAGCGGGCAGAGCCATGCACCCACCATGCACCCCCACCCACCCACCGTGCACCCACCCCGGGGTGCCCGGGGACCCCTTACATGGCATCTAGGTCGTTGTGGGGGTAGATCCAGAAGTTGGTGGCGGGCAGGGCCAGCTCGGCCGCGCTGCCCCGCAGCCCCACGAACACCAGGAAGGAGCCCATGCCGTGCCGCACCATGGCCAGGCGGGAGCGGATGCCTGCGGGAACATGGGTTGGGATGCGGGAGATGACACCCTGTCCCTGCGGAGGGGATGCCAGGGATGCTGGGGACATGGGGAAGCTGGCGACACCGGGAACACAGGGATGCTGGGGACATTGGTGATGCCGGGCACACTGGTGATGCCAGGGACACAAGGATGCTGGGAATGTGGGGATGCCAGGGACACCAGGGCTGCTGGGGACTTGGGGACACCAGAGACATGGGGATGCTGCGGACTCCGGTGTTGCTGAGGACACAGAGATGCTGGGGACTCTGGGGACACCAGGACACAGGGATGCTGGGGACATTGGTGATGCCGGGCACACTGGTGATGCCAGGGACACAGGGATGCTGGGGACACTGGTGATGCTGGGGACACAGGGATGCTGGAGACATGGGCACGCAGAGATGCTGGGGACAGCAGGAATGCAGGGATGCTGGGGACACTGGTGATGCTGGGGACACTGGTGATGCTGGGGACACAGGGATGCTGGGGACGCAGGGATGCGGGACACAGGGACAGGGTACCTGGGTGGCTGCGGAGCCGGGGGGGCAACAGCTTGCCGAAGGTGTTGAAGATGCCGGCGTCGGAGATGACGAGGGGGGCGAAGATTTCCACCTCCTCCTCGCTCGGCCCCTTCTGCACCACCACCCCTGGGATGCACGGGGGGGGGGGGAGTGAGGGGGGGGGGGCGCAGGGCACTGCCACCCTGTCCCCACCCTGTGTGTCCCCCCACCACAGCGGGGGGGGGGGGGGCTGGAACGGGGAGAGGGGGGTCAGCACTCACCCACAGCGGTGCCGGCAGGGGAGACGAGGATGCGGGTGACGGGGGCTCGCACCAGCACGGCCCCCCCCGCGCGCTCGATGAGGGGCACGGCGTGGAAGGCGATCTCGCTGGCCCCCCCCCCGCGGGTACCAGGCCCCCCGTTGGTAGTGGTGCACCATCAGCATGTTCACCAGGAAACTGGAGTCCCGCGGGGCCGTGCCTGGGGACGGGGAGGGGGACACACGATGGGGGGGGACAGGCACAGCCGGCCCCCACCCCAACACGGGGCAGCCCTCCCCTATCACGACATTGCCTCCCCTATCGCGATATGGCCTCCCCTATTGTGACATGGCCCTCCTCATCAGGATACAGCTGTTGCCTATCGTGATACTGCCCTCCCCTATCGTGATACAGCCCTCCTCTATTGTGACATGGCCTCCTCTATCACAGCACGGCCCTCCCCATCACGATACAGCCTTCCCCTATCACAATACAGCCCTCCCCTATCGTGAGGGTGCCCTCCCCATCACAGTGTATCCTTCTGCTATCATGACACAGCCTTCCCCTATCGCGACACAGCTCTCCCCTATTGCAACGTGGCCCTCCCATATCATGACACAGCCTGCCCTATTGCAATGCAGCCCTCCCCATCACAATACAGCCCTCCCCATTGCAACACAGCCCTCCCCTATGACGATAGCAACATCCCCTATCGTGACATGGCCCTCCCTTATCGTGATATGGCCCTCCCCATCACGACACAGCCTCTCCTATTGCAACACAGCCTTCCTCTGTCACCATGGTGCCCTTCCCTATCACAGCATGGTCCTCCTCTATCGCATTGGTGCCCTCCCTATCGCGACGGCCCCCTCCCTATCGCGACGGCCCCCTGACCGTAGAAGAGGTAGCTGAGCAGGGCGCGCAGGTCGCGGTCGGCCGTCAGCCGGGCCACGGCCTCGCTGTGACTGGTGGCCGCCATGCGGAAGACGGGCGAGATCCGGTAGATGAGGCCGGTGCGGACCAGGAGGGCGGCCAGCCACCGCGGCACCATCTTCAGCACTGCCAGCAGTGCCACGTGCCGCGAGGCCATCTGCGCGGGGACCGGCCCCGCGTCACCTCCGGCCACCTCCATGGTGGCCACTGCCACCACCACGTCCTCGTGACTGTCACTGCCGTGACCCCAGCACCACCCGTGTCCCCAGCGCCCAGCCCCACCATGCCCACCAGTCATGTCCCCACCATCCCCATCACTTGTCCCCACCACGCCCAATGCCTGTGTCCCCACCATGACCATCACACTTGTCCCCAACGTTCCCACTGCCGAGTCCCCACTATGCCCATCACTCTTGCCCCCAACATACCCATCACTTCTGTCCCCACCATGACCACCATTTGTGTCCCCACCACGCCCATCACTTCTGTCCCCACCATGACCACCATTTGTGTCCCCACCATGCCCATCACTTCTGTCCCCACCATGACCATCATTTGTGTCCCCAACATGCCCATCACTCTCGTCCCCAATATTCCCATTGTCCCTTCCCCACCGTGACCACCACCCTTGTCTCCAACATGCCCATCACTTCTGTCCCCGCCATGCCCATCACTTCTGTCCCCACCATGACCATCCTTTGTGTCCCCACCACGCCCATCACTTCTGTCCCCACCATGACCATCATTTGTGTCCCCACCGTGCCCATCACTCTCGTCCCCAATATTCCCATTGTCCCTTCCCCACCATGACCACCACCCTTGTCTCCAACATGCCCATCACTTCTGTCCCCGCCATGCCCATCACTTCTGTCCCCACCATGACCATCCTTTGTGTCCCCACCACGCCCATCACTTCTGTCCCCACCATGACCACCATTTGTGTCCCCACCATGCCCATCACTTCTGTCCCCACCATGACCACCATTTGTGTCCCCACCACGCCCATCACTTCTGTCCCCACCATGACCATCCTTTGTGTCCCCACCACGCCCATCACTTCTGTCCCCACCATGACCATCATTTGTGTCCCCACCATGCCCATCACTTCTGTCCCCACCATGACCATCATTTGTGTCCCCACCATGCCCATCACACTTGTCCCCAACATGTCCATCACCTGTGTCCCCTCCATGCCCGTTACCCTTGTCCCCAACGTTCCTACTGCCCCTTCCCCACCATGACCATCACCCACGTCCAACCATCACCCACGTCCCCACCACGTCCCCACCACGACCGACCAGTGCCACCACCACCATCCCCATCCCCCCACCCACATCCCAAGCTGGCCTAGTCCGAGCCGAAATAATCCCAACACCGCACCCCGGGGACGTGCCACCACCCACGGAAGGGTGTTCCCCAGGGGCTCCCACCTTGGAAAGCCTCATGAACTCCCTGATGGCCGCCTTCTCGGCGGGGAACTGCTCCTCCAAGGCGGCGGCAAAGGCGGCCTTGCCGGATCGGAGCTGGTAGCGCCGGGGACCCAGGCACACCTCGTCGTAGGGGTCGGGCAGGCGCTGCCAGCACAGCTGCCCGTCCGTCAGCTGGTCCAGCGCCACGCGCAGCATGCTGCCCTCGTGCATCTGCCCCACGTAGTGGATGCCTGCGGGTCCCAGGGGGTCAGCTGGCCGGGGGGGGGGGGTTGGGGACACGTGGCGGGAGCCCCCCAGGGTGGCAGATGGGGGAATTAAGTGTTTAACCTTCATCCGCTGCGAGTCACCTTGAGGGGTGGTGGCGTGGCCTGGGCTGTGAGCACGGCACGCATGCTGCGTGCGCGCAGCGCGCGCACACACACGCGTTGCACGCACACGCTGCATGCGAACAGCACGTGCGTTGCACGTGGGCGCTGCACTCACACACGCTGCATGCAAACAGCACGCACCTTGCACGAGGGCACTGCACTCACACACGCTGCATGCAAACAGCACGCACCTTGCACGAGGGCACTGCAGGCACACGCACGCTGCACACGAACAGCACGCGCGTTGCATGCACTCACTGTACGCACAATGCACGCCCGTGCGCTGCGTGCAAACAGCGTGCATGCTGCAAAAGCACTGCAGGTGCTGCACGCGCACATGCTGCTTGCAAACAGTGCACGCATGCATGCTGCACACGAACGGTGCATGCACTGCAAAAACACTGCAGACACTCTACATGCACACTGCCGTACCTGGCCGGCGCACGCTGTAAACGGGCAGAGGCACCTCACGCGTGTGCGCGCAGTGCACACACTGATTGAATGTGCAAGCGGGGCACACTGCACACGCTGCATGCACACAGGCACTGCATGCACGCATTGCAAACACACCCAGCCTGCAACCCCGCTGCACAGGGACGCACACAGGAGTGCAACCAGCCTGCGGACACACGGCAGGGTAGGTAACACCCACCCTGCATGCACACAGACTGAGCTACGCCCGCGCGCTGCCTGCACACGCAGGCACGTGCTGCCTGCATGCACCTGCACGCTGCCTGCACACGCAGGCACGCACTGCCTGCACACGCTGCCTGCACACTGCCCGCACCCACAGGCGCACGCTGCCTGCGCACACCTGCACGCTGCCTGCACACGCAGGCACACGCTGCCTGCACACGCTGCCTGCACACGCCTGCACACGCTGCCTGCACGCAGGGACCCAGGTGGACGCCCAGGCGCAGGCAGGCAGGCGGGGGCAGCCGGGGGTGCCGGGGCGGGGGGGGGGTGTCCTTACCCACGTCGAACTCGCTGCCCTGCTCCTGGAAAGTGTGGCAGCACCCACCGGCCTGGTCGTGCTGCTCCAGCACCAGCACCCGCTTGCCCGCCTTGGCCAGGGTGCCCGCCGCCGCCAGGCCCCCCATGCCGCTGCCGATGACCACGGCGTCCAGCTCCGGTGGCACCCGATGGGCGCTGAACCCTGCGCACACGCGTGTGCCTGAGCACACACACACACACACACACACACACCCCCCCATCCTTGCACGGGGACGTGCGGACGGACAGCACGCCCAGAGTGCCACGGGAAGGACAGACGGACAGCGTGCACCCAGCACTCACCCCGCTTCAGGACCTTGTCGCGGACCCACGGTTCCGTCACCAGCGGCCGGGGGGGGCCCGAGGGTGGCCGGGCAAAGGGGTTGCTGGCCGGGGCCAGGAGCCGGTGGGCCACTAGCCCCAGCGCCAGGGTGGCCAGGGCCACCAGCAGCAGCAGCGTGACCCACATGGCTGCCACCACGCACAGCACCTTATAGACGCTGCACCGTATAGCCCGGGCGCCTTATAGCCGCGGCAGCTTATAGACAGAGGAGATTATAGACACGCTACTTTATAGCTGCAGCGGCTTATAGCCACCACAGCTTAAAGCCACAGGAGCTTATAGCCATGGCACCCTATGGCCATGGCACCCTATGGCTATGGCACCCTATGGCCACGGCACCCTATGGCTATGGCACCCTATGGCTACGGCACCCTATGGCCACGGCACCCTATGGCTACGGCACCCTATGGCTATGGCACCCTATGGCCACGGCACCCTATGGCCACAGCACCCTATGGCCACGGCACCCTATGGCTACGGCACCCTATGGCTATGGCACCCTATGGCCACGGCACCCTATGGCCACAGCACCCTATGGCCACGGCACCCTATGGCTATGGCAGGTCACAGCCAAGGGGTGCAGGAAGCACGGGGGCCTGGCGGTGGGGGACGGTCATGGCCCCCCCCCCACCTTAACTCTTTGGTGGTGGTGCTGGGACACACTGGGACACGTCGGGAGAGGGGCCAGGCCCCGGGGTGGCAGGGTGCGTGCACACACGTGTGGGTGGTGCACAGGCGTGTGCATGAGGTGGAGGGGGGTGTGGTGCTGGGGTGTGCTGGGTGCTGCGCACACATGTGCATGCACAGATGCAGCGGTGCAAACGCACGCGCGCCCGTGGTTGTGCAAGGAAGCACGCGCACACCTACACAGCAGTGCAAGCAAACTGTACCCGCACACGGGCTAACACATGCACCCCCCCACACGTGCACGTCTGTGCAAACACACGTTTGCACACCCACACACATCCCGCCCCGTGCAAACACACACTTGCACACCCTCACCCACCCCCCGTGCCCCTTCCTTACCCACCCACCCACCCGTGCACACCCACACCCCCCCGCCCCAGCTCTGGTGCCCGCAGCTCTGCTGACCTCTCCCGGCAGCACCAAGTAAGGGCCTGTGTGTGCAATGTCACACATGCACACACATGTACACACCAACACACACAGACCCCCCTACTCCCCCCACCAACCCCCCAACACCCAAACCCAACCCCCCCCAGCACCCACAACCACCAAACCCCAAACACAGCCACATGTGAACACACACATGTGCGCATGCACACACACGTGTGCGCACACCGCCCCCCCCTGCCCAGCCCCACAAACACCCTCCAGGCACCAAACTGGGGCAAAACACTGATCTGCAGCGAAAAAACCATCAGCACCAGGTGGGAGAGGAGCAGGGTGGCGAGAGGTGACACCAGTGACACCGGTGACACCATGTCCCCCCCCCAGAGTGTCCCACCACCAGCTGGATTTGGCCGTAAGGGACAAACCTGCTGCTTTTCTCACCTTTATCTTTAATAAAAGTCACAACAAAGTACCAAAAAGGAGCAACCTGGGGAGGGGGACAGGGGGTGGCCGTGGCGGCAGGGGGGGGGCCTTGGGGCAGGAGGGAGGGGGGCACACACACGCCGCCAGCAAGGGGGGGGCACACGCGCGTGCATATACACCTGCACGCGTGCGCCCTGCGCTCCCCGTGTCCCCGTCTCTTGGGGTCACCCCACAACAGCCCCCCCCAGACAGCCCTGGGAGTGCCCCAGTGAGCCCCCAACCACAGCCCCCCCCCCCCCGGGGTTAATTACAGGGTTAATTAAAGGTTAATTACAGGGCAGAACCCAAATGGGCAGGGGGTCTCAGGGGGTTATTGCTACCTGGGAAGGGGTGATGGGGGGGGTACAAGGGACAGAGAGGGACCCCCACTGTGGTAAAGGTGAAAGGGGGTCCCTGGGGGGGGGGGGGTACAGCCTGGGGGGGGGGTAAGCCAGGACACCTGGGTCCATGGCAGTTTATGGGGCTCCAGCTGGGTGTGACCCCCCCACCCCCAGCCCTGGGGGTCCCGACCCACGTGTTGCCCTGGGATAGAGTGTGCTTCCCCATGGGGAAACTGAGGCACAGGGTGGGCTTCCCCAGGGGGAAACTGAGGCACGGGGCTATGACGGGCCAGAGCCACACAGTGCTGGAGGACCCCCATCCTCCCCGTGCCCCCCCCCCCAGCTCGCAGCAAACCTGGCTGGGGGGGGGTGGCACGGTCCCCTGGGATCATACGGGGCAGGGGGGAGGTTTTGGCAGTGAATTAGCTGTGTGGGTGCTGGGCACGGAGGGGGGGGGCGTCTGTCGCCCCCATGGGACCCCACTGGCTGCTTCTGCCTCCCCCCCCCCCCCCCGAAATCTGGGTGTGGGTAGGAGGGAGACAGGGATTGGGCTTGGGGGGGGGGGGGCTCTGCAGAGAGCCACCTCCCCCCCGCCCCAGCGCTGAGCACGGCAAACTCATCACACCGGTGGGTGAGACGGCAGGTGCACCACCGCCCTCCTCCCTCCTCCTCCTGGCCGGGCTGGGGGCGGGGGGTGAAGGTGGTGGGGACCCCCCCCCGGGTAGGGGGGGATTGGGGGGGGGGGGGGGGGCACTAGTAGACCCAGCTGACGGGCACCCACTGGGGCTGGGCGCGCAAGTTCTCCATGGCCTCCCGCAGCCGCCCGAAGGTGCGCTCCAGGTCGTCGTTGGTCAGGCTGAGGTCGAAGTAATGGCCGTAACCGCGCTGGATCCGGCCGCTCTCCTCCACCGTCCGCCTGGCGTCGGCCTCCTGCCCCGCACAAACCCTGCCTCAGTTTCCCCATCGCTCTCCGTGCCCCTCCTCCCCGCCCCTGCCCTCCCCGGAGAGGGGACCCACCGTGAGCTGCTTAGTGGCCACGCCGCTCTCCAGTGCCGCCCGGTTCATGGCCCGCAGCATCTCGGGGCCGGGGGCTTCGATGAAGACCACATATGGAACGAATTCAGCCGTTCTCAGCACCTTCACTGCCTGGGCGGGAGGGGATGGCACTGAGCCCCGGGGTGGTGGGCGGCCCCTTCCACCCCCCTGGTGTGTCCCCCACCCCGGGTCTCCTACCTGGGGGTTGACGTCCAGGATGCACATCTTGCCGGCCTCAACCACGGCACGGATGGAGTCGATCTTGGTGCCGTAGAGGTTGCCCTCGTACTCGCCGTGCTCCAGGTACCGCCCCGCCTTGATGTCCGCCTCCATCTCCCCCCGCGACACGAAGCGGTACCCGTGCCCGTCCTTCTCGTTTTCCTTCGGCTTCCGTGACGTGTCTGCTCCGGGGATGGCCCATCTGAATGTCACCCACCCAACCCGGGGGTCCCACCCTGCGGAGCACCCACAGCCTGCGGGGATGGGGCTGTGATGCTGCACACGCACACCCAGGGGTGCGTTTCCCTGGTGCTGGCCACGTTGGGCTGTGCTGGGGACGGTGATGCTCATGGGGGACAGGGATGCTCACAGGGGACAGGGATGCTGGTGTAGGACAGGGATGCTGGCAGGGGACAGGGATGCTGGTGTAGGACAGGGATGCTGGCAGGGGACAGGGATGCTGGCAGGGACAGGGATGCTGGTGTAGGACAGGGATGCTGGTGGGGGACAGTGACGTTCACAAGGATGGTGATGCTCGCAGGGGACAGTGATGCTGGCAGGGACAGCGATGCTGGTGAGGGATGGTGGTGCTGGCGGGGTCAGTGACGCTCACGGGGACAGCGATGCTCGCGGAGGACAGCGATGCTCACGGGGACACTCACAGGGGATGGTGGTGCCGTAGCGGGCCTGGTCCGACATGATGAGCTTGTTCTTGAGGCTGCGGCGGCCCACGCCCTGGGCGCCGATGAGCACCAGGGTTTTCCGGCGGAAGGGGGGCATGCGGGCCACCTCCTCATAGATCAGCAGCTCGTGGCGGTCGAACTCTGGGCGAGGGACGGGGCTGTCACCCCCGGTGGGACCCCAAGCCGGGTGCCGTGGGGACCCCGAGGCACCCCATCCTGTGAGGTGCCACCACGAGCCTGCCATGGGCATGGCCTGGGGACTGTCCCCCCTTCCCTGGGGGAACGCTCACCGGCATTCTTCGTCGTCAGGTACATCATCCTCTTCTTCCTCTTCCCGCTGAGGCTGCCACACAGGGCCCCTGCCGAGGGCACGGGGGCTGGCTGAGCTGGGGACGGGGACAGGGACAGTGCCGTGGCACGGGGGACGGTGCCGCGGGAGCTGGGACCTGCCGGAGGGGCAGTGCCACGGGGATGGGGACGTCACCATGGGGCGATGGGGACATTGCCATAGGGTGCAGGGGACCCGCCGTGCTCCCCCTCGGGAGGTGACCACCCGTCCCCCCGCCCCCAGGGCCGTGTCCCCACCCAGTACCAGAGTGGGGGCTCCGTACCGGAGGTGGGGGCCACCTCCACGTCCCGCTTGACGAAAGCCTTCCGTTTCTCCTCCAGCAGCTGGCTGGGCACCAGCCCTGCACTGCCCCCCTCCACGTGGCACGCCTGGGGGGGGACAGTGCTGCACATGGGGACCCCAGCCCCACAGGGACCCCCCCTGCCACAGCTTCCAGGGACCATCCTCAGCCCCCGGACCCCCTCGAAGCCCCAGGGACCCCTCAAGCTCCCAGGGACCCCCTCAGTTTCCAGGGACACCCCCCAGCTCCCAGGGACCATCCTCAGCCCCACAGACCCCCCCCCAAGCCCCAAGGACCCCCTCAGTTTCCAGGGACCCCCCCCAGCTTCCAGGGACCCCCCCAGCTTCCAGGGACCATCCTCAGCCCCACAGACCCCCCAAAGCTCCCAGGGACCCCCCCCCCCCCCAGCTTCCAGGGACCATCCCCAGCCCCATGGACGCCCCCCAAACTCCAGGGACCCCTCAAGCTTCCAGGAACCCCTCCCCAGCTCCCAGTGACCCCCTCAGTTTGCAGGGACCCCTCCCAGGGACCCCCCCAAGCCCGAGGTACCCCCCCAACCCCAGGGACCCCCCCTCAGCTCCCAGGGACCCCCTCAGTTTCCAAGGACCCTCCCCAGCTCCAGGGACACCCCTGACCCTCTGTGGACCCCAGCTGCCCAGGGGGTCCCCCAGGAGGGGGGCAAAGGGTCAGACACCCCCCCCACACCCACCAGGGCCCCCCCCTGACCTGCCACCAGTTGGGGTCGTCCTGGTTGACGATCTGCAGCAGGTCACCGGCGGTGAACTTGAGCCCGGCCTCCTTGCAGGGGATGAGGCTGTCGGTGGCCGGGTCGTAGTCGAAGTGGCACTTGACAAAGACCTGGGGACCGGGGTGGGGGGGGGTCAGTTTGGGGGGGGGGGGGGCCAGGGGAGGCGGCCGGACGCTTGGGTTCCCCTCTCTGCATCACCTGCACGCTGCTGGCCCGTGCCTCAGTTTCCCCAGCGTGGCAGCGGGAAAGGCGGGAGCCGCACCACGCACACACGCGTGCGCGCACGCGCACGTACACGCACGCGCGTGTGCAACTGGCTAGGCGCCCCCCCCCACCCTGGCGCTCCCCCGCCGTCCGGCGCAGCCAGGCACGCACGGCACCCGCGCACACGCAGGCGGCGCCGGCGGCCGCCGCCGCACCCCACAGGGCACCCACGGTGGCACCCACGCACAGCCCCAGGCCCACGCACAGGCACACGCAGGCGGCCAGCGCCGCCGTCGCCGCGCTCAGGATGGCGCACATGCGTGCGGGAGCGTGCAAGGGCGGACGCGCACGCACACGCCGCACACGCGTGTGCTTGCACACGGGACCTCTGCCCTGCGCTGGCAGCAGCAGGGTGCCACGGGGCCAGCCCGGCGCAGGGACACGCCGTGCCAGGGGACGCAATGACAGCGCTGCTTTGTCCCCACGGCAGGCGCCTGCGCCAGGCTGGCACGGGGTGAGGACGGCGGGGGTGGGGGGGGGACGACGACACACAGGGCACCCTTTGCCACCCGGGCACCCAGGTCCTGGCGTGGGGATGGGGACGGGGACAGGGACAGGGCAGGGATGCGGACAGCGCAGGTGTCACCGCAGCCGGGTGCCATCACCAGTGCTGGGTGCGCAGGGCACAGTGGGGGACACTGGGGTCCCACTAGCCACGGGGCACGTGGGCACGGGGCAAGTCCCTACCGGTGTGCGTGGACAGGGGGACACGGGGGTCGTGGGGCTCAGGGGACACACGGGGAGCTGAGGCACGTGGCAAGGGGACACGGGGCACGTGGGCATGAGGCAGGGGGACGTGGGACACATCAGCATGGGGACGTTGGCAGGGTGGCATGGGGACAACATGGACACAGAGACGGGGGGGGACACAGAGACAGGGACCCACGGGCAGGAGAAGAGGGAGCCGTGGGCAGGGTGCTGGGTGCGGGATGCAGATGGGGGGGGTGCAGGGTGGGGTGCCGGTACCTGCCGGGGGGGGTGAGGCTCCTGGTAGCTGGGCAGGATCTTGAGGACGACGCTGCCGCTGGCGTGGCGCAGGCTGTCCTGCAGCACCCGTGGGTCGCTGCCCACCTCCCGCCCGTTCACCTCCCGGATGACGTCCCCAACGTGCAGCAGCCCCTGCTGTGCCACCATGCCCCCGTGCAGGATGCGGGCGATGACCAGTTCCCCCCGCTCCACCCGGAAGGTCACCCCCTGGGTGACACGGACCCGCGTCAGCCCTACGCCGGTGTCCCCACCGCAGCGTCGCGTGTCACCCAGCCGGCACCCACCAGTCACGCCAGCAATGCCGCCGGCACCCCGTAATGCCCCCCAGCACCCAACAATGCCCCCAGCACCCTGCAATGGCCGCAGCACCTTGCAATGGCCCCAGCACCTTGCAATGCCCCCAGCACCCTGCAATGCCCCCAGCACCCAACAACACCCCCAGCACCCCACAATGCCCCCAGCACCCTGCAATGCCCACAGCACCTTGCAACGGCCCCAGCACCCAACAACACCCCCAGCACCCCGCAGCACCCCTAGCACCCTGCAATGCCCCCAGCGCTCTGCAATGCCCACAGCACCTTGAAACGTCCCCAGCACCCCACAATGCCCCCAGCACCCCCAGCACCCTACAACACCCCCAGCACCTTGAAACGTCCCCAGCACCCCACGACACCCCCAGCACCCAGCAATGCCCCCCCCCAGCACCCCGCAGCACCCCCAGCACCCCACACTCGGGCTCACCAGGTTCTCGCCGGCCGTCTTGCGGATGCCCACCATGCGCACGGCGTCGGGGGGCACGGGCTGGTTGTTGAAGGCCGGATCCAGGACGGGGCTGGGTGGGGGTGTCTCGTAGCTCTTGGAAGCCACCGAGTCGTGGGTCTCCAGCAGAGACTGCAACACCCCGGGGTGGAGGGGAGGGGGGGCGGCTGTCACACCGGCATCGCACGCGCGCTTCCGCGCACGCGTCGCACGCGCGGGGCCTCGCACACCCCACCTGGAAGTGGGGTTCGCGCAGGATGCGGGCCAGCTCGGCGGCCGCGCTGTCCTGTCGCGCCAGGTGCCCGATGTCACGCAGGATCTCCTGCACCAGCTCCAGGTTGTTGTCCCTCACCGCCTCCAGCTTTGTCTCCTCCAGCCGCTCGTGGGCCTGAGGGGGGGGGGGGGGGTCACAGGGGGGGGATTAGGGACCCCCGCGCCGCCCACCCGCTCGCTAATACCCCCGGCATCTGCTCTCGATGCGGGGAGCGGGGAGGGGGGGGACACGGTCCCTGGCCCACAGCGGGGGAGTCTCTGGCACAGCCCAGCGCGCACACGCACACGCACGAGCACGCCGACGTGCCCTTTGCACGCGCAGAGCGCCCTGCTTGCACACGCACGTGCAAACCCGCCCTTTTGGATGCAGACGGGCACATCCTCAAGCGCGCGCACGCCTTTGCACACGCATCGCCGCACACCCGCTGCACAACTGCGTGCACGTGCAAATACGCGCAGACATACCGGTAAACAGGCAGGACGTGGGGCCAGCCACACGCACCCCATCAGCACGGCCGGCGGGTGACACGCACGCACGTGCACATGCACACGCGTGCACACGCACATGCGCACACGTGCACACCCGGCACCCTCCCCTGCCCCCGCCCCACGCGTGGCCCTCCCTCACCCTCACGCTGCAGCCTCACACGCACAAGCGCGCACACACGCACATGCCAGTGTGCACGCGCACTTCCATGTGTGCGCGCACACACGTGCAAACATGCGCGCACACCTCCCTGCACGCACGCACACACGTGCACGCGTACATTCATGCACGCACACGTGTGAGTGTACATCCATGCACACGTACATGCATACGCGCACGTGCACGCGCGCACACGTATGCGCAGACATGCACAGCCACCTCCCTGTATGCACCCACACATGTGCAAGCACACATCCATGTACGGACACACATGTACGTGCATGCATCCATGCCCACGTACGTGCACACATACACATGCATGTATACACACGCACGTGTACATGCATCCACACACACGTGTACATGCATCCACACGCATGTGCATCTTCCTCCACCCAAGCACACGTGTGCATGCACACACTCGTGCACCTATACACCCGTGCCCACCCGTGCACACACACCCGTGCCCCCACATCCCCCCCACCCTGTGCCCCACACGTTGCCACCTGCAGCGGGGGGGCCTGGGGGCGGGGGGGGGGGGGACACAGGGACACGGTGCCACCCCCGTGTCACTGTACCTTCGCCAGGGACCTTACTATTGGGCTCTCCATGATGCCGCGGAGGAAGATGAGGTCCAGGTCGGCGGCCCCCGGGGTGCCGGGGAGCCCCATCAGGTTGTCCAGGACTTGCTGCATGGCTGGGGGGGGGGGGGGGACACGGCGAGGAGAGGGGGACATGGGGACATTGGGGGGGGGGGGGGGGGGCAGAGCAGGAGAGAGCAGCAATGTGAGTGAAAGTCAAACGGAGCGGGGAGTGCCCGTGCCCCACGCCGTCCTGTCCCACTCCCCCCGGGGTTATGGGACCTGGTGGGGAATGAGGGGGATGGTATGGGGGTCCCCTGGGAGCAGGGACCCCCCCCACACCTTGTTCTACAGGAAGGACAGACAAACGGACGTGCCTTGCCTGACCGGGGGGGGGGGCCGTGGGGCATCGCAGCCCCTGTGTAGGCAGGAGCCCCCTGACACTTCACGGGGGGGGGGCGGGGAGGGTAAGGTCTAATCCTGGCTGCTCAGTACCACAGCCCCCCCCGTGCCTCAGTTTCCCCAGCTGAGGAGCGCCCCATCCCCGTGCAAAGAGCTCACCCACACACGGACCCACTGTCCCCCCCCAGTCTCCCCCCCCCCCCTCAGCCCCCTGTACCTGCAGGGAGTTGCACTGTACCCCCAATCCCTGCGGTGGGGGCCACAGAGAGCCGCCCCCCCCTAAAGTCAGCACTTTGGGGGGGCTGCCCTGGTGATGGGGTGGGGGGGGAATATTCCTCAAAACCACCCCCCAGGAGGGGGGGGGGGGCAATCCCCACACCCAGTACATGCAGCAGCTGGGGGGGGATGCACTGCAAATGGGGGGGGTGCAATACAGCCGGGGGGGGTGCAATGCAATGGGGGGGGGGGTTGCAATGCAAATATGGGTAATGCAATACAGCCGGGGGGGGCAATGCAAATGTGGGTGTTGCAATACAGCCGGGGGGGGGGGGGGCAATGCAATTGAGAGGGGGGGTCCAGTGCAATTAGGGGGGGCTCCCAATGCAATTGGGGAGGGGGGGTTGTGATGCATCTGGGGCTGCGATGCAAGCGGGAGCCGCTGCGCTGCGAGGAGAGGCAGCGCTGCAATGGCGGGGGATGCTCGCCATGCACCCGGCGGGGGGGTTGGAATTTGCAATCCAGAGAGCCCCCCCCATATCTGGGAGATCCCAGCATCACCCAAGACCCCCCCCCCCCCGTCCGCATCCCCCATCTCCCTACCCCCACCCCACCCCACCCCCAAACACCCCCTGCCCACGCCAGCCCCCCTGCGTGGCATCACCCCCCAGCACCACCACCACCGCCCCCCCCCCCCCCTCCACCGTGTGTGTCCCCCCCCCCGCCGGTACCTTGGGGGCCCAGGGGGGCGATGGCGGGGACCGGACCGGCCGGCGGGGACCCACCGCCGGGGCCGCTCATGGCTGCGGGCGGCAGAGCCGGGCCTCCCGCCTGCCCCCCCCCCGGCCCCCCCCCCCCCCCCCCCCCCCCAAGATCCGGGTACCGCGCCCCCCCCCCTCCCCGGCCCACGCGTGCAGACGGGGAGCCTTGCACACGCGTGTACAAGAGACCCACGAGACGGTGCCGCCGCGTCGGCCTCGGTGCGTGCAAACGCTTTGCACACCCGCGTGGACGGGGGGGGGGGGGGGGGGGGGGGTGCGTGGGTGTGCTCACGCAGGCGTGTGCAGTCGATGCACGCGCGGCTTTGCACGCTCACGCGTGTGCGCACCCGCCTGCGGATAAACACCTCAGGGCCTGCCCGCTCAGGCACCGCGTGGAGAGCCGCGGGCGCGCACACGCGCGTGTTGCGCGCACACCCCACGCGGGCGCGCCAGCACGCGCCGGCGCCCGCGGCCACGCGGCCCCGTGCATGCTTCACACGCGCGTGCAGGGGCCCCCCCCCACCCCCCCCCCCCCCCCCGCACCACACACGCGCGTGCCCCCACCGCACGCACCCGCACCCCATGCGTGCTCACGCTCGTGTGCAAACCCACGGGGCGTGCTCTCCCCCCCCCCCCCCCGCCCCGCCTTCCCCGTGCATGCACACCCCCGCGCCCGCTCCCCCCGGCTTGCACACCCGCGTGCACACACCCCCCCCGCGTGCGTGCTCACCCGTGGGAGCTCCCACACCCCCCCCACGCACGCAGCCACGCAGCCTCCCGCGGCTTGGGGAGGGGGGAACCGCAGGGGCTCGGCCCCTTTAAGGGGGCGGGCGGGGGGGGGGGGGGGGGCGCGGGTCCGCGGTGTTGCCGTGGCAACCGCGGGGGGGGGGGCGCGGATTTAAAGGGACCGCGCCCCTCTCGTGTGCACACGCACCTGCACACGCGCGAACACGCGCACTCACAGGAACGACAACCCCCCCCCTTCGCCGCCTTGCACACGCGTGGCGCCAGGCCTGGGTGTGCACCGTGCACACGCGTGTGCGCGCCCCGTGCACGCAGCTCCGTGGCGCACGCACCCTGGGGCCCCCAGCACGAGCCCCCCCCCACTCCCACCGGCACCCCCACGCACGCCCGAGGGGTGCTCGCACACGCGTGTGCAAGCCCCGGCCTGGTGAACAGTCACCCGTGACGGAGCTGGGGACGTGTGACCGGCACCGACGGGGACGGCCGCGCAGGCGTGGGGGTGGCCAGGCACGCTGGGGCACCCTCGTGCACGTGGGTGTGTGCTTACACACGCGTGTGCGAGCGCACCACAGACGTGTGCGGGGACACACGAGCCCCCCCCCCCCCCGGCCCCACATTTTGTCCCACGGGGGGGGGGGGAAACCCCCCAGTGCTGGCACCGACACCCAGGCAGTGGGGCGCCCCACGCCATGTCCCAGCACCGGTCCCAGCATCCCCAGTGTCCCCAGCACCAGTATTCCCAGTGCCCCCTCACTGGTGCCTCCACAGTGCCCAGCACAACCAACATCAGTGTCCCCAGTACCAGTGTCCCCAGCCCCAGTATCCCCAGCACAGCCACCCCCCGTGCCCCCAGTGTCCCCAGCACAGCCACCCCCAGTGTCCCCAGTATCCCCAGTGCTCCCAGTGTCCCCAGCACAGCCACCCCCCGTGCCCACAGTGTCCCCAGCCCCCAGTGTCCCCAACACAGCTGTCCCCCGTGTCCCCAGCCCCAGCATCCCCAGCACAGCCACCCCCAGTGTCCCCAGTATCCCCAGTGCTCCCAGTGTCCCCAGCACAGCCACCCCCCGTGCCCCCAGTGTCCCCAGCCCCCAGTGTCCCCAACACAGCTGTCCCCAGTGCCCCCAGCCCCAGTGTTCCCAGCACAGCCAACCCTCGTGTCCCCACCCCCAGTGTCCCCAGCCCCAGTGTCCCCAGTGTCCCCAGCCCTGCCAGCCCCAGTGCCCCCCAGGCGTCCCCGTCCCCCTGAGCAGACAGAGGCAGGAGGTGGCTGCAAGGGGGTTTATTGCTGGGGGGACCAGCCCGGCCCCGGGGTGACGGGGGCCGTGGGTGCAGTGGGTGCCGTGGGTGCCGTGGGTGCCGTGGGTGCACTGGGTGCCGTGGGTGCCGTGGGTGCTGCACCCCGCCGGGCTCCCTCTTCACCCGCTCGGCCCCAGCAGTGTCCCTGCAATGAGATGGGGTCAGCACCCCAGCACCCCACAGTGCCCCCCCTGAGCCCCCCACCCCACGTCCCCCGCCCTGGGGCTCCCCCACCTCCACCCAGGATGATGCCTGTTGGGGAAACTGAGGCACGGGTGGTGCTGGGGGGTTCACCCAGCATCCGCCCCCCCAGCTCGGTCGCTGTGCAGACCCCCACCTGCCACCCCTCACCTGGGGGCTCAGCACCCTGCGGCACCGAAGGGCTCCTCGCACAGCACCCGGCCGCCCGACCGCTTGCCGTACCTGCGAGGGGGGAACACGTTACTGGGGGGCAGCACCCTGCAATGGGGAGCACGGTGCAACGGCGGCGGGGGGGAGGGAGCTGGCTGCAGCGAGCTAAAGGGTGCAGCGGCGGAGCGGGTTGCAGGGGAGCAGCGCGCCGCAACAGGGAACTCGTTGCGATTGGGAGCGCGTGGCCACGGGAGCAAGTCGCAGCTGGGAGCGCGTTGCGGCGGGAATTGCACTGCAACAGGGAGCCGGTTGCAGCAGCTGGGCGGGTTGCAACGAGGCCGCGTGGTGCAAGGATGTGCTGCGATGGGGGAGCTCCTTGCAGAGGGGAGCTGGCTGCAGCGGGAGAGCACATTGCAACAGGCAGCCTGTTGCAACGAGGGAGTGTGCTGCAGCGGGGAGTGCATTGCAGTGGGATGCATGCTGCAATGGGGAGCACGCTGCAGTGGGGAGCGCATTGCAACGGGAAGTGCATTGCAATGGGAAGCGCATTGCAGTGGGAAGCGCATTGCAGTGGGGAGTGCATTGCAATGGGAAGCGTGTGGCAACAGGAGCAAGTTGCAGCTGGGAGCGCGTTGCGGCGGGAATTGCACTGCAACAGGGAGCCGGTTGCAGCAGTTGGGCAGGTTGCAACGAGGCCGCGTGGTGCAAGGATGTGCTGCGATGGGGGAGCTCCTTGCAGAGGGGAGCTGGCTGCAGCGGGAGAGCACGTTGCAACAGGCAGCCTGTTGCAACGAGGGAGTGTGCTGCAACGGGGAGTGCATTGCAGCAGGAAGCACGCTGCAATGGGGAGCGTGCAGCAGTGCGGAGTGCGTTGCAGTGGGAAGCGTGCTGCAACAGGGAGCGTATTGCAATGGGGAGCGCATTGCAATGGGGAGCGCACTGCAAGGGGGAGCAACAAAGAACTGGTTGCAGCAGGCAAAAGGATTGCAACAGGGAGCACTTTGCAACAAGGGGTGCGTTGCAGGGGGGAATATGTTGGAATATGTTGCAACAGGGAGTACGTTGCAATAGGGAGGACATTGCAACGGGGCAGTGCATTGCTACAGGGAGTACGTTGCAACGGGGAGCACGTCGCAACCGGGCAGCGCGTCCCAGGGGTCCCGCAGCCGTGCCCCTGCCACCGCCTCGCCGCTCACCGGTGCCCGCGTGACCACGTTGAGGTACTGCTGGAGGTCGTTGTAGAAGCGGACGAGGTCCTCGACGGGCGCATCATCCCCGGGGTAGGTGGGCTGCGCAGGGCCGGCGGTGCCAGGGTGCCCGGCCAGCAGCGCCAGGGCGCAGGCGAGGAGCAGCAGGGAGGGCCAGCGGGGAGCCATGGCTGCGCCGCACGCAGCGGCCTCAGGCTCCGCCGACAGCACCGCGCCGCACGCACACCCGCATGCACACCACCCGGCTGCACGCACACCTACACGCACACGCGCAGGTGCACACGCGCACCCCCCCCCCCCCCCGCGCGCCTTAGAGTCCGCAGCGCCCTGCACGCACCCAGGCGTGCGCACCAAACCTCTGCTCCTGAGGCCGTGCACGCACGCACGGAGCCATGCACGCGCACGCGCACCCCCTTGCACGCTCACAGACACCCATCCCTGCTCCAGGAGTGCACACGCGCACGCACAAACCTTCCACTCCTACAGCACGCGCACGCGTGGGTGTATACCCGTCTAGCGGTGCACGTGCACGCACACAGGCACGCTCTCCCCGCTCCCCGGGTGCACAAAAAAAGCCGCGCTCCCAGAAGGGCGCACCCCCCAGCTCACCCTCAGGCACACACGCGCGTGCGTGCACACCCCGTTTCGCACCCCTAGGCACAGATGCGCACGCTCGGCCTTGCACACGCGTGCGTGCACACCCATTTCACACCCTCATTTCACACCCTCGTGCGCACCCCAAGCCCCTTGCACAGGCGCACACCCCATTTGGCACATCCTTGCACGCTCCCGCACCCCCACCCACCCCTCAGCCCCTCGTCCCCCAGCACAGGTGCTGCCACCCACCCCCCTCCCCAGCCCCGTCCCCCCACGGGGACAAGTCCCTGGCCCTCACCTGCTTCCACGAGCGGTGGCACGGAGACACGGCGAGACAGGGGGGACGCTGCCGTCGACTCCTGGTGACACCGCTGCCACCGCGGTGCTGGCCCTTATATCCCCCCTGTCCCCCCCCGCTGATGTCACCCTGCCACACAGCACCTGTGGCCAGGTGGCCACGTGGCCGGGGGGGGGGACAGGGGCCATCGAGGGGGACAGGGACCATCGCGGCGGGGGGGGGGGTGACAGGGACACCTGGCCCCTCACATAGCCCTGGTTAATGTTTGACCTTGGGCTGGGGGGGGTCCCGGCAGGACCGAGGACACGGACCCGGGTGTCCGGTGTCCGTCCCCGGAGCATCTCAGCCCCACAGATGGACCAAGGGACAGGAGTGGGGACAGAGGGACAGAGCTGGGGGAGGCTGGTGGGGTGCAAGGGTGGAGGCTGAAGGTTGGCAGGACGGGTGGGCAGCCGGCCAGAGGGACAGTGAGGGATGGACAGAGGGATGGGGAGTGGGACAGAGGGACACTGGGGGGGCAGACAGATGGATGGGCAGCGGGGGGGCCAGGTGGGTGGAGGGTGCGATGTTGGGGTGAGGGGTGGGATGGAAGGACAGAGGGACAGAGGGACGGTGGCTGCAGTGGGTGGCAGAGCTGGGGGTGGGGGACAGCAGCCAGCCCCCCCCACTGCGGCCATGACCGAGGATGTGGCTGTCCCCCCACTCCCCCCATGGGCCAGGTTGGGGGGTCAGAGGGGTGGGGGACCCCCAGCACAGCCCTGACACAGCCCCTGATGGCCACAGTCCCCACAGGGACCCCACGGTGGATGTCAGCACCCACTGCCAGTGCACCCCAGAACCCACCGCCAGTGCACCTGCACCCCCGCACCCAGTGCGCTCCAGCACCCACCACTAATGTACCCCTGTGCCCCATGAACCCCAGCATCACTGCAGCCCCCCACCCAGCACACCCCCACACCCCCTGCACCCCAACACTCATTGATAGCGTATCCCCCCCGCACCCAGTGCACCCCAGAACCCCCAGCCACTGCCCCCCGCTACCCCCACACCCAGTGCACCCCCACACCCAGCGCACCCCAGCATCCAACTCCAGCGTGCCCCAGCCCCCCAGCGCACCCTCTCCCACCCCCCTCCCCCAGACCCTCCATCCCTCCCCCCGTTCCACTCCTCCATCTACTCCCCCACGGACCCTTCCACGCCCCCCACTCCCCACATCTCTCCCCAGCCCTCCACCCTGGCACCCCAGTGGGTCCTCTGTCCCTTATTCCTTCCACCAGCCTCACCCCCCTCCATCCTCCCCTGCATCCTTCTCTCCATCCCTCCTGCACCCCCTGCACCCCTCCATCTCCCCTGCACTCCTCCATCTCCCCTGCACCCCTCCATCCCCCCTGCACCCCTCCTTCCATCTCCCCTGTACCCCTCCATCCCCCCTGCACCCCTCCATCCCCCCTCCACCCCTCCTTCCATCTCCCCTGTACCCCTCCATCCCCCCTGCACCCCTCCATCCCCCCTCCACCCCTCCTTCCATCTCCCCTGTACCCCTCCATCTCCCTTGCACCGCTCCATCTCCCCTGCACCCCTCCTTCCACCTCCCCTGCACCCCTCCACCCCCCCTGCACCCCTCCCTCCAGCACACACAGCCCAGACGGGTGCCCACGATCGTGCTCTTTATTGCCGCTGGGGGACCATGCGGGACCCCCCTGACAGCGGTGGGGAGGAGACGGGGTCAGGGCCCCCCCCGGCGGGATACCCCCGGGCCAGGCTCTGGGGGTCCCCGGCCCTCCCGGTGGGAGGGCCCACGCTGGCCCCGGGTGCTGGGACCCACCCTGCAGTGGAGCCCCGGGTCCTTTAGGGAGATGCGGAGAGACGGGGAGGATTTGGGGGCTGGGGGGGCTGGGGGGGTCGGTCACCACGCGGAGTCATCGTCGTACCTGCGGGAAAGAGCTGGCATGAGAAAAGGGGGGAACGAGACCCCCTCAATGCTCTCTGGGACCCCAAACTACCCCCAGGCCCCCCACCCCAGGGTGCAGGAGAGGGTGCAGCCCCTTTCCCTGTCCACGGGGCGATGGGGACGGGGGCGAGGACACTCACCGTGACCTGTCACTGCTGGCCCCGAGGAGCAGCTCCGACACCAGGGACTCTGGGCTGGCGCGTTTGCCGTACCTGTGGGACACAGCGCACGTGGGTGTGCAAAGGGGACCTCACGTGCACACGAGCGCGTGCAAAGGAGCGTGCACAAGCGTACAAACGGGAACTGCCGGGTGCGTGCAACAGAGCGCACGGGGGATGCAAAAGGGCAGGCACGAGCGTGCAAACGGGGACTTGCCTGCACGTGCAAAGGGGCTTGCACAAGTGCCACCGGGCTCGCACGCGCATGTTCACGCTCAACTCGCGCTCACCTCTGCCGCGTCACCAGGTTGATGTAGTGGCGAAGGGCCGAGAAGTACTTGGCCATCTCCTCGGGGAGGCGTCGTCCCCAGGGCTTTCGGGCTTGGGGGGGTACGCAGCCGCCAGCGTGCCCAGGAACAGCAGGGCGCAGAGGGCCACCGGCCACCAGCACGCGCCACGGCCTCGGGGATGTCATCATCTGCGTGGGGACAGGGGGACAGCTGCGTGTGCATCAGCCCTGTCACCCTCGGGTACCCCCGTCCCAGCTGGGAGCAGCTCTGCCCCCCACCAAAGCCTCTGTCCACACCCCCCCCCCCCCGAGCCCACAGAGGTGTCTCACCCGCAGGACCCCGTCCCCTGCAGGGACATCGCACCCCCGGGGCCCCCTGCTCCCCAAGGGGATGTCTCCCTCCCCAACCTGGGACCCGGGACCCCAGTCCCCCGTCCCCCCCAAGGGACATCTTCCCTCCAGGGACCCCCCACATGTCCCCACGGAGACATCTCCCTTCCGGAGACCACCCCACCTCCCCAAAGGGACATCTCACCCCCAGGGATTTCCAGAGACCCCACAATGTCCCCAAGGGGCCATTTCCCTCCCAGGGACCCCCCAGACACTCCCCCAATGTCCCCAAGGGGCCACCTCCCTCCCAGGGACCTCCAGGAACCTCATCCATTCTCCCCAAAGGGACATCTTGCTCCCAGGGATCTCCAAGTACAACCCCTGTAAGTCCCCAAGGGGACACATCCCTCCCGGGGACCCCAGTGACCCCCCCATCTCCCAAAGGGGACATCTCCCCCCAGAGACACCCCCCCCCCCCCAGCATCCCCAAGGGAGATCTCCCACCCCAAAGGACCCCAGAGACCCCAGTCCACCCCAAGAGACACCTCCCCTCCAGGGACCCCCTCCATGTCCCCAAGGGGACATCTCCCTCCCAGGAGTTCCAGCCTCCCCGAGGGACACCTCCCCTCCACGGGACCCCCCCAAGACCCCAGCCCTGTCCCCGGGCTGTCCCCGCACTCACGATGGAGGAGGCGGGAGGTGACAGGCAGGGCCTGGCAGCGGGGTGACAGTGCCGGGGACGCGAAGGCTCCTTCACCCGCCTGGGGTTTTATAGCCTCCGGGGGGGCTGCTGGCTCCTCCCTCACCCGTGACCGACCCACGGGCACGGCAGGACCCCGGCAGCCCCCCCCCCCCACCGCCTCCACCAGCCCCCAGCCCCAGGGACACGTGCCAGCACCTTGTCACCATCCCTTGGCAGAGCCCCCCAGCCTGGCGCACCGAGGGGCTGGGGTGCAGGCACAGGGCATGGACGGAGCATGGGGGACACGGATGGGGCACAGGGACATGGCACGGGGACACGGCATGCGGCCACAGGACACGGACATGGCATGTGGCACATGGCAATGGCACACAGGCATGGCACGTGGACATGGAGGTGACATGCAGCCACGGCACACGGGCACGGTGCAGGGACACGGCACGCAGCCACAGCCACGGCGTGTGGCACATGGCAATGGCACATGGACATGGATGTGACATGCAGCCATGGCACACGGGCACAGATGTGACAGGCAGCCACGGCACACGGGCACAGCACAGGGACACGGATGTGACACGCAGCCATGGCACACATGCGTGGCCCCGAGACACCCTCGGGACGTGGCACGCAGGGACATCAGCCACACACAGGGACACAAACACGGCACAGCCATGACACCGGCACAGCACGTGGGACACAGCAGGGACACAATGGCCCACAGCTCTAGCACAAGCCACCCCACAGGGGACAGCACAGGGGAAGGGACACAGCCCACAGCTGCCTCAGTTTCCCCAGACACCAGGGCAGGGCACGGAGCCGCCACCGCAGCCCCCATCACCACAGTCTCGTCACCGCCATCGACCGCTGTCACAGCCCTCCAGGACGGATGAGCTGCCCTTTCTGCTCCCCCGCCATGAGCCCCCCGCACCGGGGGGGACACTAATTCGTTATGGATTTGGCATTAAGGAGCAATCACCCAGCCCGGGCCTCCAGGGAGAAACTGAGGCACGAAGGCGCCCGGCGGGGACGTGCTGTGAGTGGGGGCTCTGGGTCCCCAGCAAACTGGGAAGGGGCCACCAAAGCCACCATGTGGGTGCTGGGATGGGGACAGGCGGCAGAAGGGGGGGGTCCCCAAAAGCCCCAAGATGCTCCCACCCAGAAGCAGCCACACCTCCAGCCAGGTGGATGGAGGGGACATGGCTCGGCAGGAACCCTGCAGGGTGCCACCAGCCCGGCTGGAGGGGACACGCTCGCCACTCCTGACCGGGCCATCACCCTGGCGAGCGGCGGCGGGGGCATGGCTCGTGGCAGTGCCACCACGGGGGTCCTGGCCCCGTGGCTGTCCCCAGCCCCGGGGGGACTCGTCCCCGTAGCATGGCCACAGTGTCACACCAGCGTGCAGGGACACAAGTGGGGGTCCACGCTGCCCCAGCCATACGGTGCTCAGCCCCACGCCAGCCTGGGAGGGGGCCGAGCCCCCTCGCGAGCCTGGGGGCGGGTGGGAGCAGCCCCGGCGCAGCCCCCCCCCCAGCCCAGCACCTTTCACGTCCCCGCAAACGAAGGCATGGGTCGATGGAAGGGCTAATTGGATCGATGAGGGCTGCGGATCCCCCCCCCCGCAGCGGCCTGCCACGTGCCCTTGGAGACACCGAGGCCGAATCCAGCATCGCCCCGGTGGGGGCTGAGCCCCCTCCCCAGCAGAGGAGCACCCTGACAGGGGGCTCTGCCCCATCATGGGGTTCGCGGTGGGGGGCACAGAGCAGTGGTTGGGGGACACCAACCCCCCGGTCCCATTGCTGTGGACTGGGACCAAACCCCACAAGCGGCAACGTCACTGCATCGTCACATATGTCCCGAACCTGAGGCCGGGAGGGAGGATCGGGGTCCAGGTGGCCCCCAGTCCCCCCCCCAGCACAGAGCAGACCCCGCTGCGGGGGGAAGAAGGGAGGCGAGAGCTTTCTGCACCATTTCCCCTGAGTGACAGTAAACAGCAATTTTCCAAAGGTCACAGGATGGCTCTGCCAGCAGGTAGAAATGCCACCCCCCGGCCCCCGGCTGCAGCCCCCCCCAGGCAGGGCGAGGGGTGGCCCCAGGGGTACCCAAAGGGGATGGGGCAGGGGGTGTCCACTGTGTGCCCCCCATCTTCCCCACGGGCATGGAGGAGGGTCTGGGACTGAAGGTGCATCACTGGAGCCTAAGCAGCCCCCGGGGGGGGGGGGTCCTGGGAGGGTGAGGAGCCCCCGCAGCCCCCCCCCCCAGCCGGCGGTGTCGGATGGAAAGGCGCAGGGAGAGCAAACAGGGCTCTGCCGCTTCCCCGCACTTTATGGCCCCCGGTTCCGCCGGAGGCGCATTAGGGGCCACGCATGCCCCCCACCTCCCCGGAGGAAGGCCCTTATCAGCCCCTGTTTGATTTTCCACCACCCAGCCGGGGGGGGGACAGGACACACACATGACACACGCCTGCCCAGCTGGGCGGCAGGATGTGGACAGCAAGGACATGGCCCATGGGGACACCCGGGGTCTGCCAGCCCCTCACCGTGTCCTGCCGTGACGCCCCCCCCCGCCAGCACATCCTCCTGCCATAAACCACAAGCTGAGCCCCCACGTCAGGTTGCGGCAGAGTGCAGGCAGCGTGCAGGCAGTGCGCAGGCAGGGCAGAACCCCGGGGACGGCCAGGCACCGGCAGCAAAACCCAGCCCAGGACCCTGCTCCCCCTGCTTCAGTTTCCCCAGTGAAGGGAGGGGAACAGCCGACTCCCCCCAAGCCCCCCAAAGTGGCTTCCCCCCTGCCCCGAGCCCCCCCAAAGAGACTCCCCCCAAAACAACTCCCCCTCCAAACCCCCAAAACCAGCTCCCCCCGAAGTGGCAGTGCCCGACCCCGCTGGCGCACAACAGCCAAGACCGCCCGGGGCTGAGGTAAAAGATTTCTTGTTTCATCAGTAAAAATACACCTGGGGGTGGGGGGGGGAAACCTCGGTGGGGAGGGTGCCTGGCCACACAGTGGCCAGAGCCCCACAGGCAGAAGCCCCCCCCCCCCCCCCCGCCCCCAGCTCCCCCACACACCCAGGGCAGCGACTGCCCCATCCTCTGGCAAAATTATCAAGTATTTACAAATTAAAAAAAAAAAAAAGAATAAATAGCCGTGATTCTTTAAAAAAACTGCCCCCCCCGCCCCTTGCTGCCCCCCCACCCACCCCCCAGTCTCAGCCAGCAGCCGTCCCGCTCAGCCGTCGGTAGCCAGGATGACGACGGCTCCAAAAATACCGACGTTTTGCCCGATGAGTTTCATTTGATTCCAGAACTCGACCCGGCGCGAGTCGTGCCAGTAGCCGATGTTGCCGTCGATGAGGAGGATGGCGAGGGGCAGGAGCACCGCCAGCACCTGCGCTGCCGCCCGCACGTAGTAACCAGAGAGGAAGGCGAGGGCCAGGAGGCCGTAGAGGATGAAGAGGAGCTGGAGGGCGAGCTCACCCCCCAGGAGGTGGTTCAGGTAAGCCAGGCGGTCCTCCTTGCTGTGCTGCAGGGAGTAGGCCTGGGGTGGGGGGGGAACGACGATGGGGAGGGGGACTGGAGCGCGGTGGTCGTGGTGCCACTGGTGGCACTGGTAGCGCTCGCCTAAGGCTTCTCCCCCAGGGAAGGAAACCCCCGGTGGATCCAGCCCCCTCTGCCTGCAGCGGGGGGGGGGAGGCAGGACGTGGCTGTCACCCACCCACCCCACGGTGTCCCGTGACCCCCCCTCGTACCTGGCAGATGAGGTAGATGCCGAGGAAGACCTGCCCTGTGGACTGCAGGGAGCGGCTGCGTGGCTTCTGGCGGTAGAGCTCGCCGGCGCCGCTGGCCAGGATGAGGAAGCCGCCGATGATGGCGATGGTCCGGGAGTACATCCGCACCTGCGCCGGGGTCACCGTCACCCCCCTGGGCCCCTCCGAGGCCGGGGTGGGCTGGGAGGGGCTCACGGGGGGGGTAGGGGGGGTGTCTCACCTTCAGCCAGTCGCCGTAGTGGACATGGCCACCGACGTGGGCGGCGTAGGTGGCCACGGCGAGCTGCAGGGCAGCCCCCAGGGCGAACCAGCGGCGCTTCACCCCGAAGGACATGAAGCTGGCGCAGAGCACAGCCACCCCCATGTCCACGTACAGATAAGGGACGGGGATGTCCGGCTTCCTGGGGGGGCACTGCAGCTCCAGCCCCTGACCCCCACAACTCCCCACAACCACCTTTGGCCACGCTCAGTCCCAGAACCTCCCCCCAGCCCCCTCAAGACCCCCCCCCCTCACCCCCTAACTCTGCCAGAGCGCTCCCCTGGCCCCATACAGCCCTCCCTGCCCCCCCCAACTGCCCCTCTGCCCTTCCCCCAGCCCCACGCTTACCCCAGAAGCCCCCCCCAGCCCCACACCTACCCCAGAAGCCTGCCAGCTGCCCCACACATCACCAGCGCCCCCAGCCCCACACCTGCCCCAGGCCCTCACAGCCCCACACTTACCCCAGGAGCCCCCCCCCACATCACCAGCTCCCCCAGCCCCACACCAGCCCCAGGCCCTCACAGCCCCACAGTTACCCCAGGAGTCCCCCCACACTTAACCAGCTCCCCCAGCCCCACACCCTCAGGGCCCCACACTTACCCCAGGAGCCCCCCCACACACACACTTAACCAGCTCCTCTGGCCTCACACTTACCCCAGGAGCCCCCCCCACACTTAACCAGCTCCTCACGGCCCCACACGGGCCCCAGGAGCCCCCCCCCGCCCCAAAACCAGCTCCCCCGGCCCCACACCAGCCCCAGGCCCCCCCCCCCAGGCCCTTAGGGACTCCCACCACCGCCTCCCCCGGGCCTACTGCAGACCCCCACCCGCCCCAGGCCTCCTCCGTCCCGCACCGCCGCCCGTCGGCGCGCTCGGCGCAGAGCAGCAGCCCGCTGAAGCAGTGCCAGAAGGGGAAGCGGGTCAGCAGAACGCCGCCGCCCGCCGTCAGCAGCCGCAACGCCCGCCGCCGCCAGCCGCGGCCCGCCGCCATCACCGCCAGGCCCGCCCCGCCGGAAGTCCGGCCCCCGCGCCGGAAGCCCCGCCCACGGCGGGAAAAGTTCCGCCCTACAGGAACGCCCCCCTTCCCCTACTCCCCCCAAGAGGCCCCGCCCCGCTAGTGAGGCCCCGCCCCTCGCGCAAGCCCCGCCCCCAGAGCGCCAGACACGGGTGATGGTTAAAAAAAATTTCGGGTTTTATTGTTTTTGCTAAACAATACTAAAAAATTTTCCTTTTTTTTTTTTTTAATTTTTTTTTTTTTTACTTTTTAACTCTTCTAAAGGCAGGGCTTGAATTGTTTGATTTTGATCCATTTATTTTAAAAAACAAAACAAAAAAAGGGAGGGGGGAGGATCATGGCAAAAAAAAAAAAAAAAAAAAAGAAAAATTTTTTAAAAAAAATAAAATCAAAAAAGGGCCAAAAAAAAAAAAAAAAAAAAGAAAAAAAAAAAAAAGGAAAGGGGGAAAAAACCCAACCCAGGCCCCGGCATGGCCCCGGGTGGGGGCTGGTGGGGCAGGGAGGGGCCGCAGCCCCCCCTCACCCTGTGCCCAAGCCCCCCTCAGGCTCCCCGGGCCCGGCGGGGTGGGAGGGTGGGGTAGGGGGGGGTGACAGGGAGGGTTTTTTTGCCATGATCCTGGTCAAGAAAACTGCTAGAAGCAGAAAATATTTAAAGAACATTTTAATATATATTCATATATATATTTAAAGATAAGAAAAATAAGACTAATTCAAGCCTTGCCCTGTGCAAACAAAATTAAAACGAGACCGCGCTGGTCACAAGGGTCCCGGTTCGGCCACCGCAGTCAGCTCGTTACTTTTATTTTTGGAGGGGTTGGTGGGGAGGGGGACAGGCAGGGGGAGAACCTCCTATGGGACAGGCAGAGAGGGGGGGACACGGGGTGACAGACCCCCTTTAGAAAAGTAAAGGGGGAGGGGCGGGTTGGCAGCAGGGGAAAGGGGGGAGGAAAAAGGAAAAGAAAGGTCAAAAAATAAAACTAACAAAGTCTGACTGGCTGGTAGGAAAGAAAACATGGCGGACAAAAGAAAGTCTGTTAGTCAAGTAATGCATGAGCTTTTAAATTATTCTCTTTTCTCGTTTGTTTTAAAGTCTAAGGTTTGGAATCGGTTGAGCTCCCCATTAACGAGCTCGAAAAAGGAAATAAAAGTTGAACCACCCGCCGCCGCCCTCCCGCCTCCGGTGGTGGCTCGGTGGCGGGGCGGCGGGGGAGTCCCCGGCGCCGGGAGGTGGGCCTCAGGACGAGAGGGAGGTCTCCTTCTGTGTCTGCTGTGCTTGTGAACGCTGCATTACCTTTTGGCTTTCCACGTCTCGAAAATGTTTCTCCACCTGCCAGCGGGGAGGGTGGGATGGACAGAAAGAGGGGTTTAGCGAAGGCAGGGCGGGCAGGGGATCCACAGAAGGCAGGCGAGCCCACCCAAGGAGGGACCACGGGTGTCCCTGGGGATGCGACACCCTCCCGGCATCCCCAGTGCCACCAGACCCCCCTGCCCGTACTCACTATTTTGCGTACGTGACTCAGCGCGCTTCCCTCTTTGCCTTTACAGTTTTCCACTTGATAGGGAGGGGCGATAACGACTTCTTCCATCACAACTATGTTCTTCTCCTGCCATTTACAGTCCTTAATGCTGCAGGGAAGGGAAAAAGGATCAGTGAAGGCAACTGCCTGGGGCTCTGGGCTGTGCTCCCGCATCCCCCAGCCCCTCTGAAAGCCACCACCCACCTCAGACCCACATCTCGCTGAAGAGGTGATGTGGGTGCAAAAGCCACCCAGCACCTCCTGGGTACCCAACCAGAGAGGGGTGTGAGCCCGCAGGGACGGGCACGCAGCTGCTGTGTGCCAGGAAGAGGCAGGGATCCAGCGGGCAGCCATCCTGCCCCCGAGGACTGCGTGGCTCTGGCCGGCACGTCCCAGGACACACTGGCAGCATTTCGTGGCGATGCCGAGGGACAAGGCAACGCAAACCCCTCCCCGGGCTACACAGGGATACGAGCAACTCCCAGCCAGCAGCGTGGGGGGCCGAGGCAGAGTGCAGGAGGCACCGGTGGGACCGGCGAGGGGGACTTACGTCTTATGTATAGTCTGGAAGAGCTGCTGCCCCTCCAGAGAGACACCAGCACTAATTGCATACGCCTGGCTCATCTTCTCTTCCTTCTCCGTCCGCGCTTTGTTGGCAAGCTGGAGGGGAGACAAAGAGAGAGGGAGCTCAGCTGAGCATCGCCCGAGCGGCCGTGAGAGCTCCAAGGGGACGCAGGTCCCACTCGCAGACACAGATCTGCCGCTCGCTGTCCGGCTCGCCAATTAAATCAGGGTAACGATGAGCGTGCAATCTCCACCCTCCCACTACACCTTTCTCCGCACATCCCAGAGTGCCGCAGGGATTTCACGCCACGGCCTAATTCCTTTTTGAGTCACCGTCACCACTGTCTGTGTCCCCCTGATATTTTGGGGCTGTGGGCGCCGTCTTTTCGCATGCCCCTGTTCAGGCACAGGGAAGAAATCAGCTGCCAGGGCTCAGACGCATGCACATCAACTTCCCCTCTGCCTTTTCCAAATTAATTGCTGCATTTTACGTCTAAACCACCTTCCACTGCTTGCTGTTTACTCAGGGGATGAGGATGGGAAAGACGAGCCCAGAATAAACATTACGTTAGGGCTTGTGGGGTGTAAATGCCTCCGTACAGACCACGCAGGAGTATGAGCAACTTTATCCTGGAGCAGTTACTCTGTTCCAAATTAAAAAAAAAAAAAAAAAAAAAAAAAAAAAAAAAAAAGCAGAATCAGTTATTTGGGAGTCACCCCGGCAGCACACAACATCCGTGTGTGGGGAAGTGTGATTACACCGGCAGGGTCTCGGAGTAGAGAGGGGAAACCCCAACCCTGTCATCCCTCACGTTAAATCCCACGGCCACAGGAGGAGAAGGAGCTGCAGCTGCCTGGAGGCAGGATACGGGCAGGCGGCGCTGGACCAGCTGCCTTTCCTCAGCTGGAGCTGCCGCAGTGGAAAAGCCACATTAGCATTGCCGCCCACGCCAGCCCTCCTCTTCCTCCTCCTCACGCCTGCAAGCGCTCCCCAAGCCAGACCGGCTTTCTCCGTGCTGCGTGAGGACGGCTTCACCCTTTCTAAAGTCCTCTCTGGGTATGGAAAGCCTGAGTTCCCACTGAGCGGGGGCACTTTTTGTAGCAAATAATGCCAATAAGGGACAGGTTTCCCCATCCCAGCCAGCCCGTCTCCTACAACAGCAGCCACCAGGCAGACACAGCCCATTGCATCTCTTCTCTGTGCCCAGGTGAGAGGGGTTTGCTGCAGCAGCATTCGTTTGCTTACCATGTGCTCCTCAGCCTCCTGGTGAGCAAGGGAAGCCTTAACAGGGGGACAGGATCCTTTCTTTGCCCAAGCACAAGCTGTCTCTGAAGCCACCCACCCCACTCCACGTAGGAATTGCTCTCTCCAAGACCACCAGTCAGGCTTCCAAACTGGTTTGGAAGACTGGACGCAACGGTCCCCAGTAACCTTCCTGCATCCAAGTCATGCACACGACCACCACCCTTCTCTGGGGCCGCACCGACACTTCACCCGACCAGGGCTGCCTCCCGAGGCCGGCGTACCTGGTTCTCAGCCGGCTCCATTGCCTGTGCCAAAGCATCCCCTCTGCCATGATGCGGATGGGCTGGAACTGCGGCACGAAGCATGTGAACCGCCTCTGCCATGCCCACCACGGGCTCACCCCCGGCAAGATCTCCTTCCCACCCAGCAGCCTGTTCCCTGCAGCAGGGTTCACAGCACAGCCCATCACAGAGTGCACCTGAAGTTTAGATCTGCTTTGACCATTTTTAAAACTCGCTTTACCAGGCCTCGGGATGCTCCTCCTGCTCAAATCAGCAGCTGCATCAGCTCCTCCTTCCCTGCCCGCTCACGTGCAACTCCCAGGAGAGATGTGTACACTGAGACAGACAGGCCCAGCTTTGGGGACAGCCCTGCGAGGAGGCAGGTGACAAGAGGCCACCGCAAGAAGACGGGGAAACCCCAGAGAGGTGCAGACGAAGAGCAGCCCCTCGCGTACTGCCATCAGGGGCAGCATCCCAACATTACTTCATCAGGCACTCCTAGACCCCAGGATTAACAGCACCCAGCAAAGCCCAACCTCATCGTCCTGCTTCTAGCTGGAGTACATCAGCCCTCACCTAGAGCTGACTCACTTGCAACGTTGGTTAGTTTATTAACCAACGGCCAAGATCCAGGGTCCCTTCGCTCTTGTCTTTCCCCTGCAATAGGATGTGCCCTCCCTATTCATCACCGCTAACCCCGGACAAGAAACAAATCAGACACGCTGAGCCTCCAACTTCCAGCCTCCCCGATCCAAGCACTCAAAATAGCCCCCTTGCTCCCAGCATGGCCCCTGCCACCGCACAGCTTCACGCCCCCCTGCAGCGAGCACCCGAAGGCGCCAGGGCTATTGAAGAGACTCAGATACGCACCTTGTGCAACGGCGGCATGAATGAATGAGTCACTTCCCTATTCACGTCCGTATGAATGATGGAAAACACGGCACGCGGCAAGAAGAGCCGGTGAGGGCCACCGAGCACCATGCCATGGCCCCCCGCCACCAGCATGGCCCCCTGTCCTGCTCACGTGCTGACAGCCTGATGAGCAGAGCCAAACGTGGCGTACCCCGGGCGGCAAGTCAAGGGGGATCCCTCCAAAACCAGGCAGCTGACCTCTCCCCAGCATGGTTACAGATGGTTCTGCCACACAGCCGAGCGCTGTGCCAAGGTCCCCCGGCAGGTGCCAGCCCCACGGGGCAGGCTGGTGTCCCCAGAGGTACCAGTGTGGGCCCCAGCCTCTTCAATGACATCTCCCCTGCATGCCCATTGCCAGCAGCAGGAAGCTTTGACCTCAGCTGTATCTGAGCTGAGGATAGGTTCAGGAGGACTGAACCACTGCCCGTTCCTCCGTCGCTCCGGTGTTACCTCCTTGCCGGCCCCTCAGCTGCCGGAGTAGAGCCACACAGCTGCCCCCTTCCCGTGCCCTGGTTCAAAAGCATTTCTCCCCCACAATTTTTGCCCTCCATCCCTCCTGAAGCCTCCCCCAGAGGAGTCTGTGGTGCGATCAGGACACGTCTCCTGCAGCAGCCTCACGACAGCTACCTGCAGCCGACAACCGGCTCTCCTCCTGCCTGCAGCTTCCACCGCAGCCAGCCTGCACCCCTGCCCCCTTCCAGCAAGGGCTCGGACCCCCACCAGACTGGACCCCCCACAGCTGGATCCTGCTGCCTTCCAAGCCCAGCAAGTCTTCCGGTCCCAACATTTTCTCTCCGCTGAGGACCAGGCAGGGCTGAACATCTCCTGGGGGTTCTGCTTGTTCTCCGAGGCCTTCCAGAGCAGCAAGAGCTTGCCCCAGAGCACCACAAGCATTCCTGCATGCCAACAGCTCCTTCCTCCAGTACGACCAGTATCAGCTCATCTATATTCCAGTCCTGCAGCACCAGTGGACACCAGCTTGCCTGCGCATTCACAGGAGAAGAGACATGGGTCAGAGCAACATGGAAAAAACCTCCTGCCACTGGAGATGAGGACACGGCCACACTTCCATCCACTGAAGATACAACTTGATTCATTATTTTACCCCGCACCAAATCCACAGCAATTATTCTGATGCCAGAAAGACTGAAGCGAGTATTTGAAGTCACATGGGACGTTTTCCCCTCAGCACGCCTGCCCACCAGGCTTGGCTCCCAACGATGTCGCTCGATGCAATTAGAACAAACAGTAGTATCTTTATGGCAGTTGTGTCATTTGAGACCTCCGCCAATGTGCTAATCCACAGAGAAGGAACCCACGGGGGCTACGGACACCCAGGTGGTGGCACCCACGCAACACCGACCTGCAGGCAGAGCCTGCCTGAGCCTGCCTGCCAGGAGAGGAGGTTTCCCCATGGGATGAGGAGGTGACAACTGAGAAGCCCCACAGCCAGATCCCACACCCGGCTTCCCTGGAACCTGGCTGTCTCCAGCCACCTACACCAGCGTCGAGCACTCAGGTTCACCTTCCCTTTTTTTGACACCATCACTGGGAATCAGAACCAATCCCCGTCCAGAAGGACATATGAAAAGCAGTTCCTCAAAATTCAATGAACTGCATGCGTGCTTCAGCACTCCTGTCCGAGCCCCTGCTGTTCGGCTTCACCCCAAATCATTCCATTTCTGAAGATGACCAACATCTGCGTGGAGAGGGGGCTGCAGGCAGAGAGGGCACCCACCGAAGCACAAACCTCATCTACAATCATCCACAGGAGCACAAAAAGTGCTCTAGCAAATTCTTAACCTGTGGTCATGGGAGAGAGGACCCAGGAGGAGCAGCACAGGCTCAGGTAAGCAGAGTACCAGCTTCAGCCATGCCCATGTTCTCTGGAAGGTTTTGACTGGAGCATTCGAGTCATTTGCTGTCAGGGGAAGAACCTGTTGCACATTTACAAAAGGCTCCATCCTCCCTTCTCTCTGGCCAGCAAAGCACCATATCCCTCTACCAAAGGTGCTGGGGCTGCTGCAGAGCCAGGAGGACCGAGACCACTGGACTTTTCCGGAGTGAAAAGGTGCTTTGCACCCTCAACGTTACTAAAAACACTCCAGAGGTCCTGACACTGAAATTCTCAGTCAGCATTTCAGGCAGCAACTTGCACCCACTTGCCAGCGCAGAAATCCACATTTACTCCTGCCACAGGAGGCCAGTACGCAGCGGAGTGGCCTCCGAAGAGGGCACAGGGCTTGGCACAGGGCAGAGCTGTTCACCGAGCTCCTGGTACGCACCTTCAGTGCTTTAACGGGAAGATGCAGCATCACCCAGGCAATTAAATCTACATGGCAGGACCACGCTGGTAACTCCAGCTAACACTGGAGCAAATACAGTGTAAATACAGACAGGCACCCAGGGGAGCAGAAGGCAGCAACAGGATCAGCTCCGCAGCCGAGCACAGCGCCCAGCCCCTCATGCAGACTCACAAGGACTGTCCCTTGGATGAAACAAAGCTGGGACTTCCCTCTTCCTGGCCCAGGACCTCAGCTCCCTCGCTGAGCAATCCCAAAGCAGAGAGGGTCAGCCAGCTGCGGCCTCACTACACAAACCCCAGCAGCAGGTCACGGAGACTCAACACACCCAAAATTTAAACCCTTAACAGAGCCACGGTAAGTCGTGATTGAAGCGGGTGATTTAAAGTTTAAAAGCTGCCTTGTCCCTGACAGGGAGTTCCTCACACGAATCCCTCCCTCCCAGGAGCCCATGAGGGCAGGTTCTTACCTTGCTAACATTGAGTGAAGCTAAAGGAGGAGGCGTTCCTGTGCGGTCGTTGATTATTTCCACTTCTGAAACATACTGTAAGTTTACAAGCAGGATATCTGCGTGATTAGGCTTTCCACTGGAAGAGGGGCATTCTGGAGGGGAAAAAACATTAAGGAAAACAAATCCAGATGGAGACATCTACAGGCCTGATGCACAGAGCTGTCCAGGAGCAAACTGGGAGAACATTTGGTTTTCAGCAAGTTCCTCCACCACCCCTGCCCCTGCTCAGCCAAGCACAGGATCATCTGTGAGACCCCGACAACACCACCCATCTCTTCTTGGGCCCATTTAATGCCTATTCAGTTTTCCTGACTAAAGCACGAGTTTTCCAGCCAATAACTGCTGTACCCAGAACACATACAGCCCGGGAAGCTGCACGGTCTCCTCCGAAAAAGCAATTTAGTCCTGACTAGCCGGAGAGGTGCGGAGGTGCTGCTGCCAGGACCCCAGCTGCAGTGCTGCCTGCTTCCCTGCTTGCCACAAGCACCAGCCTACAAATGCTGGTCTGCACAGGGAAGTGAACCAGAACAACCACCGCACCTCAAATTTGAACCTTTTATACCATAACTATTTCCTCTTGCAGGCAGCGGCTAAGCTGGAGCCTCCCCAGGAGCAGCCCCTAGTGCAGATAGAAGAGGAGCTACTCAGCGGCTCCCTGGGAAAGGCCTCCTCGCCTTCGCACACCTCCCGGGCAGCACCTCGAATGCAGCGAGGTTTGTTGTGGTTGGTATCGCAGCAAGACTGGAAAGTGTAAATGAGACAACAGTGCACCAACCCCAGAAAAAAAAAAAAACCCTTCCAGAGCTGACATTAATTCCTGTGCAATCTGTCCCCCAGGAGGCTGCGTTGTTAGCCCTCTGCTCCCTCAGCTGCTGGAAGGAGCAGAGAGCACAGCATGGAGAGCCTCTTCCACACCAATGCCATCTCCTCCTTGGAAGAGATGCTCACGGATGTCACTTTTCCTCTCCTCCCGTTCCCCCTGAGCCCAGCTGTGTAGGTGAAGCCCTCCCTAGCAAATGCCTTTCAATAAAGGAGAGAAAACAAGGGATGCCTGGGGAACTCCAGTCTCTTCCTTCGGGGGGATGAGATGGAGCATCCCAGCTTTGGGAGGAAGAGCCAGACTTTGGGCAAAGCCAGAACCGGAGCTCTCGGCCCTCTCCAGAGCTGACTGGCAGCACGATGCCCTAAGCCAACCTGTCGGACATCATTTAAGACTTTCCTGCAGCCTCCACTTGGGCCTGGGGAGCTTCCCCCGCCCTGAACCGCACCAGCACAAACAGGAGCTCAACCCAGGACAGGTCCCCAGTCCCGCTCCAGAACCGCATCACTCCCAGGCACCATACAGGGCTTTTCCTATCACACTTCTCACAGATGCATCCTCCAGACATGAACCCCTCCCACAGCTCCTCCATCACTCACTCATTCCCTCCAGAACCCACCCCTGGGGCCCCAAGCATTTATTTCTCCAGCTCCCTTCCAACAGCAGTCCCTGGGCTGAGCATCCACCCTCCTGAACCCTCTGCAGTCCCTCTGCTGTTCTCCAGCAGCCCTTTGCTTTCACCTCACTTGCAGGTTAAAAACAAAAGCACACCCTTTTTTTTCACATGCGTATACGTATCTCTATTTTAAACCCGCAAGCACTGCCTTCTTGCCTCTCCTCTGCACGAAGCCCAGGGCAGCCCTAGACCCCCCCATCCCCTTCGCTCCCCCAGCCACAGGGCACTTCTCCTGGCACACCCACTGGTCCTCCTCACTCCCCCAGGCCTGCCCCTGCCCTCCTAGAGGGCTTCCCATCTGCCCAGGCCTGCCCCATAGGGTTCCTCTCACAGGGGTCCCCAAATCTCTCCTAAACCCCACTACCCTCAGAGGGCCTAGCCTTGCCTCCATGGTCTTCCCTTAAATCCCCACAGCCCACTGAGGCCTCCCCCTCCTGCCTCAAACCCCAGAGGGGTCCCCTGAACCCCAATACACTAATACTTCCTATGGGCTCCCATCCCCCCCAGGCCTCCCTCACCCTCCCTAAACCCCACCAGGCCCTGCCTGCCACACAGGACCTCACCATGCCTCCAAGGCCTCCCTCTGCACCCCCAAAGAGGTACCCATCCCCCTCCCAGGAATCCCCCAGGGCTCCTCCTGCCCTCAAGATCCACCCCCCCAGGACTCCCTCATCCTCCCTGAACCCCCCAGGGTGCCCCTGCCCCCCCAGGACCTCACCACACCTCCAAGGCCTCCCCTAAAAACCCCACAGCCTGGCGTGAGACCCCCATCCCCAGGCCTCTATGGAGCTACTCACTCCCCTCTAGAACTCTCCTATATGGCACTCACCCCCAATTATCCCACTGTAGGGCTCTCCCGCTCCCCAAGAACCCCACTCTGGGGCTCCTCACTCCCCCAAAAAACTCCCTATAGGGCACCCCACTCCCCCCCATAACCCCACTACAGGGCTCCCCACACGCCCATTAATGCCACTACAGGGCTCCTCACTCCCCCCAAAAACCTTCCTGTAGGGCACCCCACTCTCCTAATAACCCCACTAAAGGACCCCTCACTCCCCCAAAAACCACCCTGCAGGGTGCCCCACACCCCCCAAAACCTCCCCATAGGGCACCCCACTCCCCCCCATTAACCCCAATACAAGGCTCCTCACTGCCCCCCCAAACCTCCGTATAGGGTGCCCCACTCCTCCCCCCCTCCCCCAAACTCCACTACAGGGCTCCTCATTCCCTCTCAAAAACCTTCTTATAGAGCACTGCCCCCCCCCCCAATAACTCCATTACAGGGCTCCTCACTCCCCCCCCCCCGCCAAAACCTCCCTATAAGGCACCCCACTCCCACACCAGTAACCCCAGTACGGGGCTCCTCACTCCCCCCCAGACCTCCCTATCGAGCTCCCCCCACCAACCCCTCCACGGGACTCCCCACCGAGAGCCCCCCCCCCCCCGCTCCCCACCCCCCCACACACCCCCACCCCCCCAGCACCACGCTTCCCCCCTAAGACCTCTCCTCACCCCCCCACCCCTCAGGACTCCCCTTCCCCCCTTCCCTCAGAGCCACCCCCCCCACCCCCCTCCCGCTCCCGCTCTCCCCGGCGGGCGGGCGGCGGAGGCCCAAGCGGGCCGTACCCGGGCCGCAACGGGCCCGGTAACGCATTTTCCGAAGGGATACTGAGCGCCAGCATCTTGCTGGGGTAGTCGAAGGCGACGACCTCGCCTTGCAGGCGCTGCTCCTGGCAGGTGCGGCACGACACCTGGCTGCCCACGCTGAAGTACTCGCCCGGCGCCGCCATCTTCTCTCAGCCCCGCAGCGGCCGCCGCGGCTCAGCCTCGGCCAGGCGCGGCGGGGGCGGGGCCGCCGCGCGACGTCACCGCGCGCGACGAGGGGCGGGGTGACCTTGGCGCGGGGCGGGGCGGGGCGGGGTGGTGGTGGGGGGGGGGGTGGTGTCGCTCCGCCTCGCTGCTTGTCCCTCGCACCGCCCCGTAGCCGGCTTGTGCCGCGGGGGCTGCTGGGAAGTGTAGGCGGAAGAGGCCCGGTGAGAGGCGGGGGGGTGGGGGGAAGCGGCTGGGCGGGAGCGGGGGCGATGGGAGCGGGGTGGGGGGCAAACACCCCCTTCAGGCACCCTCCTCGGCCCCGTCGTGGCTGGGGGAGCACCACCAGGTGTCCCCGGGAGGGCCAGGCCGCCCCAGCAGCCCCCGGTGGATACAGGGAGGCCCCGGGCCTGGCCTAGGAGACCCCAGGGAGACCCCCCCCCAGGGAGGTCCTGGGCCTGGCCTAAGGAGACCCCAGGGAGACCCCAGGGACATCCCGGGCCTGGCCTAGGGAGACCCCAGGGAGACCCCCCAGGGAGATCCTCCAGGCAGACCCCAGGGAGGTCCCGGGCCCAGCTTAGGGAGACCCCAAGGAGACCTCAGGGAGACCGCAGGGAGACCCCAGGCCTGGCCTAAGGAGACCCCAGGGACACCCCCCAGGGAGGCCCCGGGCTGGCCCCAGGGAGGCCGGGTGTCTTCAGGGCAGCCTGGCTGCTCCGGTAAAGCCCACATTGAGACCCTCAGGATGTGCCCACGCTGGGTGAGCCCAGAGCGGCTGTCTGTCATGGCCCTGCCCGGTGCTGGCCCTCAGCAGACAGCCCTGCGCATGTGGCGATGCTGCCCGTCACTGTCATCCCCACCGCGGCTATCTGCACCGCTGGGAGCTGCCGAGCTGCGGGCGGGATGCGAAGGTTGAGAGTCCTTCACGGGCAAACTTCAGGTGGCGAACGGCTCCCTGAAGCCGTGCCAGCGCTGGCATCGCGCTCCAAGGCATCCCTCAGGGTCACAGCCACAGCGTGACACCCACCCTGGGGGGCCACCTCCCACCCCCCTCCCAAGGTCTCTGCCTGTCAGGTGGACTCTGTGCCGAGGCCTGAGCTCTAACGCTCCCTCTCTTCCTCCAGGTTGGCGCGATGGATGCCCTGCACACCGCCGGGATCCGCTTCGCAGAAGCGCTGCAGTCCGGGCCACCCTGGCTGGAAAAGTTCTGGATCTCGGTGACCTCCCTGGCCGATCCCAAAAGTATCTTCACCGTCTGTTTCCCGCTCGCCTATTTTCTCGACCGCAAGGTGGGGGTGTCGGTGCTGTGGATCGGCCTGGTGTCAGAGTGGCTCAACGTGGTCCTCAAATGGTGAGGGGAGAGCTGGGAGTCACAGGGTCCCTGTCACCCTGTCACCCACACCCCGAGGGCTGAGTGGTGGCACGTTCACAATAGCAGAAACACAACCGCGGACTCTGCTCGGCGGGCAGAGACACGTGTTGCTCCTTGCCTGTGCCACACTGAAAGCGTGCGGAGTTTCTGCAGGTCACCCAAGCCACAGTAATACATCTGCTAGGCATTCACGGCAGAAAAAAGCCCGGGAGCCATAAGAACTGGCAGGGATCCTGCCCTTCTGCTGCCGGCTTCAGCTCTCAGATCCACAGGGATGGGCAGTGAAGGTGTTGGGCTGCGTTCGGCTGTTCACTGTTTTGTGGTTTCTCTCCCCACCAGGTTCTTATTCGGGGAGCGCCCGTTCTGGTGGATCCATGAGTCAGGGCTCACCAGCAAGGAGCTGGTCACGCTGCGCCAGTTCCCTGTCTCCTGCGAAACGGGACCGGGTGAGTTACGGGAGAAAGCTTTTCCTCACATCTCCGGCAGGCCCTGGGATATGTAGGGAAGGGCTTCAGGAGCTGGGAGGCCCTGTCCAGACAGGAATGCTGCGGCTGGAGGCTGCTGCTGGGCTGGCAGGCCACGCCAAGTGGGAAAGCCGTTCGTCAGCCAGCACCTCGTGGCAGAGCAAGCGAGCGAGCGGCGGGGAGCGGGCCGGGCGCCACGGCTGCTGGCACGGCACGCACGGCACAGGCGGCTCCAGGGCCAGGAAACCCACAGGAGAGTCTGCCGGTGGCAGGGAGCAGGACGCCTCGCTCGCCCTTTCTGCCTGGCCTCCCCTGCCCACAGAGCTCATGTCCCTGCCTGGTTTTTTGAGCAGGCGACCATCATCCACGGGCACCAGCTCATTCCATCCTCATCCTCGAGCAGAGCCCCCCATGCTGGCCATGGCTGTCAGCCAGGAGGGAACCCAGGGTGCAGGCAGGGCTGCCCAGCCACGAGGGCTAGGCCCAGCAGACGCATCCCCAGCTCTCCCGGGTGACTTCAGGCGCTCACGCCACTGGGACACGCTTCCCCCCAACCCACCGTGTTGAGCATCCTGTTCTTCCTCTTTGCAGGGAGCCCCTCCGGCCACTGCATGATCACAGGGGCAGCCCTCTGGCCACTCGTCACCGCTCTGACGGCGCTGGCATCCAGACACTCCAGGAGGTGAGACCCGGGACGGGGAAGCTAGTGCTTGGAAATCTCCAGAGCACCTTTTGGAAGAGGGAGGTGTGACGTGGGAAACTTTCTTCCATGGGCAGCAGCCACGGCAGCAGGCAGGAAGGATGCCTTCCCCTCCCAGCAGGGCAGCTCCTGGGGAACACAGCTCTACCCTGGCAGCTCTGGCTGCTGCGGGAACAGGCTGCAAAGCTCTGGAGACCCCCGCAAAGCCCCCCCGCCCCACTGAGCTGCTTTTTTTTGTCTTCTTCACCTGTGCTTTACTCATTTCTCCTGCCAAGCGGGGCCAAACCTGCCCTGCCTGGCACAACACGCTCGGGAGCAGCGAGCCAGACCCGATGGCTGCCTCCCCGCCACTGACCCTCCTTGCCTTCCAGCCTGGTGGTGAACCTGACCCCCTTCGGTGCCTACACTCTGCTCCAGCTAGCCGTGGGGCTCTCGCGGGTCTTTGTCCTGGCCCACTTCCCCCATCAGGTGGTCGGTGGCATCCTGACAGGTGAGTGGGGGAACATTCGGTCCCTCCACCCAGAGCCCAACACCCATCCCTGGGCCAGGGTGTTTTGGGCACCTTCCCTTTCCCTCGAGCCCCCCCCATCATCCATCTCGGTGCCCCAATCTGCCTGTTCTTGCTGTCCAGGGGCAGCCCTGGGCTGGGGGCTCCAGGCTCGCACCCCGGCCACCTGCACCTCGGGCTTCTTCGTGGCCACCGCGCTGGCCCTGCTGCTCAGCTCCCTTGCCCTGCACAGCCTGGTGATTGCCGCCGGCATTGACATCAACTGGTGAGTGCCCAGTGGCGGAGGGGGCTAGCCCTAGGGATTTGCCCCTCCAGGTTGGTGTGGGGGCTAGCCCCAGGGATCTGCCCCCCCAAGCTGGCGGAGGGCTAGCTCCAAAGGTCCCCCCCCCAACCCTGCAGGTCCATCCGCCTGGCCACCAAATGGTGCTCTGATCCCGCTTGGCTCCGCCTCGACACCCGGCCCTTCGCCTCCATCTGCCGCGACACCGGCAGTGCCCTGGGACTGGGGCTGGCCGCTGGCTTCCCCCTGCACCGGGGGGAGCGGCTGGACCCCCGACAGCGTGTGGCCAGTGCCGTGCTGGCCTTGGTGGCCATACAGGGCCTGCACCGGCTTCTCCAGCCCACGGATGCGACCCTGTGGTATGGCACCAGCTTTCTCAAGTACGCTGCCGGGCCCTGGCTGGTGGCATCTCTCCTGCCCTGGCTCGTCCTCTCCCTCGCCCGCCCACGGGGCTCCCCCCACACCGAGTAGGGGTCCCCACCGTGTCACGGTTAGTCCTGCACCCCCCCTCCTGGCTTTGCCCTTGGCTGTGCCCATCGCCGGTGGCTCCTGGCCTGAGCTCAGCCACTGGCTCCACACCGGGAGGGTATCCACAGTCCCCCCTTGGGACCATAGGCCAGTTGTTTAACCCTCGCTGCCCTAACAGCGCTGCTCCCCCCAGGACAGCGGGACCCCCCCGGCATGGGGCAGGCAGGGGGCACAGTGACAGGCAGGTGGCAGAGCTGGGGGTGCCCCGTGCCCAGCAGGTCTGGGGACATGGCGTAGGGACAGTCCCAGCCTTGGGGTTGCTAACAAACGGCACCACCTTCCACTCCCCCCCACCTCAGCCCCCTTCCAGCTGCCCCAGTTCTCCCAGTTCAGTTTCACCCTCTGGGGCAGGGAGGGGAAGGGGCCAGGACCCCCCATGCCGGGATCCCCGCTGTACCACAGTGGCTGGAGGGGCTACCCCATTTCTAACCAAATAAAAACTGTTACCAACCTGCCAGCCTCGAGTCCTTCAAAAAGGGGGGGGGGCATGGGCAGGGCTGGGGACCCCTGGGGCAGGGCACAGCCTGGGCTGGGGGGGGTAACGGGGTGGATGGATGGGAAAGGGGCAGCCCTGTTGCTGTAGGTGGGGAAACTGAGGCACACAGGGCAACCATGAAGCCCTGGGGATTTCCGTCCTGCTCCGACAGGGATGGGAAAGAGGACACAAAGGTGCTGGTGCTCCCAGCAGCCCCCCCCCCCCCGGTACCTCCCTTGGGCCCCCCCAAATGCAGCAGGGCACCGCCAGGTATTGCCAGAAACAGTTTTATTTATACAAGGACGAACATCAGTAACATCTTACAAAATACTCAACTGAAAACCATATTGAGAGCGCGTGAGCGGGCATTGGACGGACAGAAAAGAAACCGAGGCAGGGCTGGGGCGGGGACGGACAACGGGGGGGGGACAGGACGGGGGATGACAACACCAGCCCAAAGCAAGATGGCCTTGCTGCTGGGGGGCCAGCACCCCTCGCCCCCCCCCCCCCCCCGCCCAGGAGATGGTTAGTTTCTATGTGAGGTGTTTCTCCCTCCTGGGATGGGGCAGGGGGGGGGCTTGGGGCTGTGACACCGCCCCCCACCATGGAAGGGGAGGGATGAGGAGGGTCCCGGGCTGCCACCACCACCCAAGAGAGCCCCCACCTTGGGGGCAAGGTGTTGTCCCCAGTGTTGGGGACAGCCAGATTGGGGTCACTGCAGCACTTGGTGACATCCCCCCCCCCCCCCCACCGGGGCCAGGGGAGGTGACGGGACACACGCTCATCCCCATCTCCGCCACCACCCCCCCAATTTGGGGACCTCCCCAGAGCCACCCCAAAACCTCCCAGAATAACTTAAAACACGAAGCGCTGTCCCCATCCTCCCCCTCCGCGCCGGGACCCAGGGCCGGTGCCACCCATTAAAAAAATACTATTAAATAATACATCTGTAATAAAATTATATACCTTTGTTTTGTGTGGGTGGTTGGTTTTTTTTTTTTCTCTCTTTTAAAGCTAAAATCGCTCCAAGTCCCCTCCGGCTGGTGAAGTAACAGGAAAATAAAGTGGTTTTTTCCTCTTTTTTTTTTTTTTTTCTGTCTTTTTTCCTTTTTTTCTCCTCTCTTTTAAGAACGGACAAAGTTTTATCCCAACGAAGGTGCTGGGATCCGTCACCCATCAACCCAGGGTGACAAAGGGACGGGGCTCGTCCCCTGCGTCTCATGTCCCCCTCTGAAACAGGGACGCCAAGGGGAAAAAAAAAAAAAAAAAAAGAAGAAAATTGAGAAAACCCCCCAAAATCACAGGGAAATTAAGGCATTAAAAAAAACCTGAATTAAAGGCACGAATATTTCCCATTGCCTCCCCCCGGGGGGGGGACGGACACCGGAGCCGGGGAGGGACCGAGTGGGGAAAAAAAAAAAAAGGGGGAGAAAACAAGGAAATCCCCCTAAAAAAAAAAAAAAAAAAAAAAAAAGAGGGGAGCTGCGGTGGGGGGCCAGGGGGGCCCGGGGCAGCAACAGGAAAACCCAACAGACAGACGGAGGGACGGACGGACAGAGGGGGCAGGAGGACCTGGGTGCTGGTGGAACGGATGCTTCACAAGAGACACGACCGCAAACACCGCGTGGAGCTGGGGTCCAACAGGACGGGGGAGTTGGTATTTTTTTGTGTTTTTCTCCTCTTTTTAATAGAAAAAGAAAATATTTTCCTCTTTTTTCTGTTTTTCCTCCCGGTTTCTTCCATTTCGGGTTTTTTTTTTGTCCTTTTCTTTTTTTTAATGTGGTGGTTTTTTGTTTTTTTGTTTTTTTTTTAATGTGATTTTCTTTGTGTGTGTTTTTTCTTCTCGGTGTTTCTCTCTTTTTTGGAAACGGAAAAAAATCTCAGCCGTGCGGTGAGGGGCCGGTGGGTCACAGCATGGGCTCGGCCTCCATCGGCTCCTCCGCTGGCCTGGCCAGGGACAAAGCGGAGCCTGAGCGGGGCCGGATCCTGCGGCAGGGACCGGGCCCCCAGCCCTGGCCGGGGAAACTGAGGCAGCAATGCCAGGAGCTCAGCACCGGGTACGGCTGCCTCCAGCCCCACCGCCCCCCCCGTCAATCCTCCCGGTTCCCTGTTGTCCATGGGCTGGGACACGCCAATTTGGGAGGACACGCATGGCTCCATGCACACCCCTGGGGACACGCAGCCCCACTCAAGGACACGCATGGCTCCATGCACACCCCCAGGGACACGTGTCCCCCCGAGGACATGCGTGGCTCCATGCGCACCCCCAGGGACACATGTCCCCGCTTAAGGACACGCGTGGCTCCATGCACACCCCTGGGGACACGCAGCCCCCCTGAGGACACACATGGCTCCATGCACACCACCCGGGACACGTGTCCCCCCCCCAAGGACACGTGTGGCTCCATGCACAACCCCAGGGACATGTGTGTCCCCAAGGATGCTCCATGCACACCCCTGGGGACACGCAGCCCCCCTGAGGACACACGTGGCTCCACGCACGCCCCTTCGGGACATGCGTGGCTCCATGCACACCGCCGGGGACACGTGTGTGTCCCCAAGGACACGTGTGGCTCCATACGCACCCCCGGGTACATGCAGCCCCCCCAAGGACACATGTGGCTCCATGCACACCCCTGGGGAACAGGCATCCCCCCCCACCCTGGGGACACGCATGGCTGCATACACAGCCAGGAGCATCCCGGGGGGCCATACCTGGGCTGGGGGTCAGCACTCCCCTGCTCGGCACCCACCGAGAGCAGGGCCATGGCCGTCACCGTCTCGGCCTCCTCCGCCTCCCCCTTCTGCGCCTCCAGCAAGGAGCAGCCCACGGTCGCCGCGAAGCGCTTCACCGAGCCCCAGTGCTTGCCTGCGGGTACCGGCAGGGCTGGGCACCGGCCCGGACAGGGACAGCCCCGGTGGACCCCTGGGACCCCCACAGCAGGGACAAGCCCTGGGGACCCATGGGACTACAGTGGCAGGGACTGTCCAAGGGACCCCCTGTGTCACCCACGGCTGAGACAGCCCTGGGGACCACCCGGGACCCCCATGGACGGGACAGCCCTGGGGACCCCCACGGCAGGGACAACCCGGGGAACCCCCGGGACCCCCATAGCAGGGACAACCCAGGGGGACCCATGGGACTACAGTGGCAGGGACAGCCCTAGGGACCCCTCTGGGTCCCCCCCAAGGCAGGGACAGCCCCAGGGACCCCCCCCAGGATCCCAGTGACAGCACTGAAGACCCCTCCAGGTCCCCCCATGGCAAGGACAGTCCCCAGCCCCCCTCCCCCCATGGCAGGGACAGACCCGCTGGGGTCCCCCAATGGTGAGGACAGCCCTGGGGACCCCTCTGTGCCACCCCTCCTGTGTCCCCCAGTGGCAGGGACAGCCGCAGGAACCCCCCAAGGGACCCCGACAGGGTGTATGCCCCCACCCCGGCCGCAGGTTCTCACTCTGGATCTCGATGACCTTCTCCAGGGTGGCCACCGCATTCACATTTGGCTTCTGCTGCAGGAGGGATGGATCCAGGGGCTCCAGCTGGAGGGGGGAGGCAGGGGGGAAACCATCAAGACCCCCAAACCTGCCACCAGCAACCCCAAAGCCCCCCTGCTGAGAGTGGGGACGGGACCGGAGCCCCTCTCATCAACCTGGGGGAAACTGAGGCACGGCACAGGGTGTGCACCTCAGTACACCCTGTACCCCAGGGGGGTGGGCAAGGGGGATCCCCACGGGTGGGGGGTGTCCCCCCGGGTGAGCCCCGTACCTCCAGGCCAAGCAGAGCAGAGACGCAGGCCTCCGAGGCGTCACAGATGGCCGTCAGGTCGTGCCCCCCCTCCAGCGCCAGCACCACCCGGCCCCCCGCCAGCATCATCAGCTGCTTCGTTAAGTGGCCAAAACCTGGGGGACACCAAGGTGTGGGGGGATGACAAGCGGCTCGGCCAGGGTCCCCACCCTGGGAACACCCCCGAAAATCCCACTCACATTTGGCGGTGACGGAGTAGCCGCCGAGCGGGGAGAGGTGACCCTCGACAGCGTCGAAGCCGGCCGAGACCAGCACCACGTCTGGGGAGAACTCGTTGGCGATGGGCATCACCACGGTCCTGGGGGGCAGACGGTCAGGGCAGGGCATGGGGACCCCCCTAAGGGCACAGGGATTCCCCCAGGACACAGAGACTCCCCCAGGATGCAGGGACATCCCCCCCCCCAAGGGTGCAGTGACACCCCCAGGATGCAGGGATCCCTGCAGGACACAGGGACCCCCCTCAAGGGCACAGGGATACCCGCAGGGCACAGGGACCCCCCCCACCAAGGGCGCAGAACCCCCCCCCCAAGGGTGCATGGACACCCCCCCCAAGGGTGCAGGGACCCCCCCAAGGGCACAGGGACCCCCCGGGACGTAGGGATCCCCCCAAGGGCATGGGGACTCCCCCCAGGATGCGGGGACCCCCCCCAAGGGCCCAGGAAGAGCCCCCCACCCCCCCAGGACACCCACCTGAAGGCGGTGAGATACTCCACGTCCCCGATGGGGGGGTCGACGCCGCCGGTCCAGGCGATGTTAATGTTGTAGCCCACTCCCATCCCGCTGCCCACCTGGGCACAGCCATGGGTGACCCCCACTGCTGCGGCCAGGGTCGGGGGGGGGAGGCGGAACGACACAGGGTGACACCCCCCCATCCCACAGCCCCCCCCACCCCATACCTCCTCGGGTGACCCGCTGCCTGGGAAGAAGTTGCCGTCATCGTAACGGTGGAGAGAGATGTAGAGGACGTCGGGGTCGCTGTAGAAGGCTTGCTGGGTCCCGTTCCCATGGTGGATGTCCTGCCGGGGTGCCAGCGGTGTCAGGGACCCCCCTCCCCATCCTACGGGGTCCCCATCACCCAGAGGGGGATCCCCATCCCCCTCCCCGGCGGGACCTTACCCAGTCCACGATGAGGATCCTGCCCACGCTGAGCTTCTGCTGGAGCAGTTTGGCTGAGATGGCCACCGAGTTGAAGAAGCAGAAGCCCCTGGGGACAGGGGACAGGGTCAGCGCCGGGGTGGCCCTGGGCACCCCCAGGTCACCGCTGTCAACCCCCCCCCCCCGCCCCCCAACCCTGGGAGGGGGTCCCGCCAGCCCCACGTCCCCCAGTGCTCCCGGCAGCCCCACACTCACATGGCCGTGGACTCCTCTGCGTGGTGTCCCGGGGGGCGGATGACGGCAAAGCCGTTCTGCGGGGACAGAGAGGGACACGCGTGGCACGTGCCCACACGTGCACGAGGGCGGCGGCACACACCCAGGTGAGCGTGCAGGGGAGCAACACGCACACGAGCATGCACAAGGGCTGCCATGCACATGCAAGCGTGCACACCTGCCATCACGTGCACGTATGCAAGCATGCACAAGGACAGGGCGCACATCCAAGCGTGCGTGAGGGTTGTCACGCACACCCAGGTGAGCATGCATGCAAGTGCACACGTGCAATTTTGCTTGTGGACCTTCACACACACACAGACACACGTGCACGAGGACGCTGCATGCTTGCAAGCGTGCACAAGGGCCACCATGCACACCCAGGTGAGCGTGCATGGTATTAGTGCACGCATGCAAGCGTGCTTGAGGACCATCACACCCCCAGATAAGTGCGCACAAGAGCGGTGCACCCACACGCAAGCACTCGTGAGGATCATCACGCACCCAGGTAACTGTACGTGGTGTCAGTACACACACAGGTAAGCACGCTTGAGCACCCCCACACGCAAGTAAACGTGCACAAGAGCGGCACGCACACATGCGAGCTCGCACAGGGGCCATCACGCGTCCAGGTAAGCACGCGCAAGGACAGCGCACGCACATGCAAGCGTGCGTGAGGATCATCGCACCCCCAGGTAAGCGTGCAAAAAAGCAGCACGCGTGCACGCAAGCTTGCACAAGAGCCATCGCACCCCCAGGTGAGCATGCACGTGGGTGGTACACATGCATGCAAGCACGCACAAGGGCTGCTCCCCAGGTAAGAGTGCGCACCCCGAGCGTGCAGGTGTGCGAGGATGCCCGCCGGCGCGCCAGCCCGCCCCGCTCACCTTGATCTCGCCGGCGGCCACCTTGAAGGCGAGCTCCACCAGGCAGCCCACTGCCATGCGCACGGCGCTGGACGAGTGCATCTCGTTCCACACTGTGTCACTGTCCACCTGCAGTGTGGGGGGGGACCATGGGGACGTGTCAGCGGGGCCAGGCCAGCCCGGGGACCCCCCCCCCCGCTGCTGCCACCACGTACTCACCCCGATGCCCCCGCACGGCAGCACCGCGTACGTCTTCTGGCCGATGGGACCTGGTGAGGCAGAGAGCACCGTGATGGAGAGCGGGTGCCGGTGGGGACAGTGTCCCCCCAACCCCAAAAGGGGACCCAGGTGTCTGGGCACCCCCCCCCCCGGCCCCCAGCCGGCACCTACCCAGGAGCTTCTTGCTGTCGAGCTTCTGGCGGTTGAGGGGGCTGGTGCCATAGAGCAGCGTGTGGTGCTCCGAGTGCACCGTCTGGATCTCCTCCAGCGTCGCCTTCCTGCCCCGGATGCGCTGGGGAGGGGGGGGACACAGGGGTGAGACCCCGTTCCTAGACAAGCAGGGACACCCCCCCCCCACCCCCCCCGCCTCCCCCAGGACGTGGGGTGCCTCACCTCACACTTGCCGAGGAGACCGGTCTCCTGCAGACGGGACCAGATGCTCTGGATGCGGCCGGCGTGCTCGGGGTGGATGTTGGTGTTCCCGCAGGTGCACTGGTGCTTCAGCATGAACGTGTCGTACACCACGCCTGCGCCGGGCAGCCACAGCAGCACGCCTGGGACCGGCCCCCCCCGGGACCCCCACCCTCCCGCACCCCCTGGGACAATGGGGATCCTATGGGACATGAGGATCCCCAGGCACCCTGAGGGATGGAAAAGGCTATAGGAGAGGGGGGGGACCCTGTGGGACATGGGCACTCCTGGGCACCCTGAGGGATGGGGGACCCCATGGGACAGGGCGATCTCATGGGCACCCCAAGGGATTGGGAACCCCAGGAGACAGGGGGATCCCATGGCACATGGGCACCCCAGGCACCCCACGGGATGGGGTGCCCCACAGGACATGGGCACACGGAGGGATGAGGCACCCCAGGGAGCGGGGACACTCCTGGGCACCCCGAGGGACAGGGCATCCCATGGGATAGGGGATCCCATGGGATAGGGGCACCCCCAGAGATTGGGGACCCTGTGAGATAGGGGCACCCCATGAGACAAGGGCTCTCCTGGGCACCCCGAGGGACGGGGCACCCCATGGGATAGGGGGATCCCATGGGATAGGGGCACCCCATGTCACCCTGAGGGATGGCGGACAGAGGGACCCCATGGGATACGGGCACCCCAGGCACACCAAGGGATGGGGGACCCTATGGGACAAGAGCACCCCATGGGACAGAGGCACCCCTGGCCCCCCTCCCAAGTGATGGGGCACCCCACGGGATAGAAGCCCCCCACCCTGGGACAACCCCCCGTGTGCGTCGTCCCCCCCCACCCCATACCTGTGGTAAAGAGGTGCTTGGGGGGGCCCATCGGGTGCGGGGGGCTTGATGCCGGCGCTGGCGGGGGACGACTGGGTGCGGGCGAGAGCCGGGTGGGACAACGCCAGGATACCCAGGGGGGGCGCGGGGTACAGCTGCAGCGGTGCCTCGGGGAACACCTGGGGGGGGGGGGGTGTCCGGCCCCCCCCGTCAGCCCCGGTCCCCCACAGCCGTCATCCGGCATGAGGCACGGCCACATCCCTGGCCCGGCTGGGGAGGGGGTGGCCACGTCCGAGGTTTGGGGGGGGATGAGTCATGGAGGGGGCTGGGGGGGGGGGCCGCAGCGTGGGGGTGGCAGAGCCAGGAGGCCGGAGGTGGAGGTGGGGGGGGGGGGGGGGTGGATGAGTCACTGGCCCCTCCGAGTCATCGCTGCGGCACTGCGTGGGGCTTGGGGGGGGGGGGGGGGGGGGGGGCAGGCCCCCAAAAAGGTGGGGATGGGGGGGGGGGGGCACGGCTGGCCGGAGAGCCAGGGACCAGGCACTCGGGCGAGGGATGTGCGTGCAAGAGAGATGCGCGTGCAAAGGATGCTCGTGCAAGAATTTAGGGGGGGGCATTTAGGGACCTGGTGATATTTGGCTCCCCCCCACCCCCACCCAATGATCCACGGGACCCCCGAGTTCTCACCTGCTTGTACGTGACCCCCAGCTCGGTGACGTCGGGGACCCCGGGGACCTCAACCTCGTCCCCGCTGTCACCCGGCTCCTCGCAGGTCACCCCGCAGCCCTCGGGGTCCTGTAGTCGCTCTGGGGGGTCCCCAGCATCCGGGGAGATGAGGGTGAGGGGGGGTCCGGGGGTGGCCCCATTACCCGGGGGGGGGCGACTGCTGCTCCGTCAGCTCCTCCTCCGTCTCCTCGGGGTGGGTGGGGGGCTGCCGCGCCAGCTCCCCTGGCTTGGGTAGCAGCTGGGGGGTGGGGGGGTGGGTGGGGGCCAAACTGACCCCCCCCCCCCCCCCCCCCCAACACCCCATGGCTGCCCTGTGCCCACCCCGTATCCATCCCACCCCCATCCCGTACCCCACAGCCACCCAATATCCACCCCATGGCCACTCTCTGCTCCGTGCCCCCCCCCCCCCCCGCCTCCCCTCAGTACCCACCCCATATGCACCCCACACCCACCCCACGCCCCGCCTGCAGCCCGTATCCACCCCACGCCCATCCCGCACCCCACACCAGCCCCATGCCCACCCAGTGCCAGCCCCCGCGCCCACCCCACAGCCAGCCCCTGCCCCACCTTGCCCAGTTGAACCTGCTGCTTGTCGAGGAAGTGGTGCTGGAGAGTGCCGTGGGGCAGGGAGCCGTGGGGCAGGGAGCCGTGGGGCAGGGCCTGGGGGCTCTGGGGCAGCGGGGACGACTGCGTGCGGCTCAGGGGCCGGTGCCGCGGCAGCTTGCTCACCGTCCGCACGCTGCCCGCGCGCTCCCCCGTCACCAGCGGCGATTGCCCGTGCAGCGGCACTGAGGGAGCCGGCCGCCGTCAGCGAAGCACCCTGACACCCCCCCCAGACACCCCCCCTTCCCCCCCCCCCCCAAAATCCAGCTGGGGTGGGGGGTCGCAAGCAGGGGAAACCGAGGCAGAGCAGGGGACTCACCGGCAATGAGGGTGCTTTGCTGGCGCGCTTGCTCCAGCAGCAGGACATGCTGCAGCAGGGACGCGGGGCCGGCGGGGGGGTCCCCTTCCAAGGCCACCCCCAGCAGGCAGCCCGGGATGGAGGAGGTGCTCAGGAACTTGCCGGTGAGGGCGGCCCCGGGGCGCAGGGCGGCCACCGCCGGGCGTTCGGCCTCCGCCTGCGGTGACAGCTTGGGGGACGCCTGTGGGGACGGAGGATGGCACGCTGGCCTCCCCCAGCCCCAGTCCACCGCCCCAGCCTGGGAGCGCCCCAAACTGGGGACGCTGGGGCGTGGGCAGTCGTCCCCTCCACGGGCCTCGGCTTCTCTCCCGTGGGGAAACTGAGGCACAAATCCAGCCCTAGGGGGATACGGGGGGAGCCCAAACGCCGGCGTTCCTGGCTTGGAACCCCCCCCTCCCGCCCATCAGTCACCCCACAGCACAGGGTCCCCACGCCAAGCCTGCGAGGTGCCAGGTGCCCAGACCACCCCTGTGGGATGTCAGGTCTTTGCGCCATCCCCCGTGGGGTCCCCACGTCCCCCTCTATGGAGTTCCAGGTCCCCGTGGCACCCCCACGGGGCGCAGGGTCCCCACGCCAAGCCCCCGCGCCGGACCCACTCACGTTGAGGTGGGAGTTGGTGACGGTGACGGTGGCCTGCAGCCCCAGGGAGATGTTGGGCAGGGACGGGGACGTGTAGAGGCTGAGCTGGCTGGCGCCGTCCAGGGTGAGGGCTCGGTGCTGGGGCAGGAGCTGCTGCGGGGTGGGGGGGACACGGAACCGACATGCCGTGAACGCACGCACGCGTGTGCCAAGACACGCCACGGGCATGCAGGAGCTGCGGTCCTGGGAGCACACGCTGGCTGCAGGCGCCTGAGCACGCGTGTGCAGCTGGACACGCACACACTGGCTTCACATATCCGAGCACGTGTGTGCGCACCCCAAATGCGCGCACACTGGCTGTACACACCTGAGCACGTGTGTGCACGCTAAACACGCACCCACTAGCGGCACACATCTGAGCACACGTGCGCACCCTGAGCATGCTCGGAACACACACGTGCACACCTGGAGCATGCTCGGAACACACGTGCGCTCTGAGCATGCTTGCATCACACGTGTGCACCCTGAGCCTGCTTGCATCACACGCGTGTGCACCCTGAGCACACACCCTGGCTGCACATACCTGACCATACCTGTACCCTGAGCACGCTCACAGCACACATCTGAACACGCACGTACACCCTGAACACACTCACAGCCCGCACCTGACCACATATGCGCACCCTGAACATGCTAATAGCACACACCTGACCCCATGCGCGCACACCGAGTACCTTGGCTGCACACACCTGGACACACGCGTGCACCCCGAGCACGCTCGCAGCACACGTCTGCCCACATGTACGCACACTGAGCACACCCCCTGGCTGCACGCACCCGGGCACGCGTGTGCACCCCGAGCACGCTCGCAGCGCACGTCTAAACATACACACGCACCCTGAGCACGCTCACAGCACGCGCCCCGCACACGCGTGTGCCGCCCTCCCCGGCGGCTCCTACCTCGGCGTGGATGTTGGGGACGGAGCCGGTGAAGCCGTTCTCGGCGATGGCGCTGTGGGAGCTGTTGGGGGAGCTGGGCCCGGAGCCCGGGGCGCTGCTGCACACCGAGGACACTGCGGGGCCGGCGGGCGTCACGGGGGGCTGCCACCGCCGCCACCGCCCCCCACCCCTGCCTCAGTTTCCCCTGCCAGGGTGCACGACCACGGGAGGGACGGGGCAACCTGGGCCCGAGCGCCCGCGCGAAGGAGTGCAACCGCACAAGCGTGCGCGCGCGTGCGCAAGCACGTGTTGCAAAAGCAAGCACGTGGGTACGCACGTCTCGCACGAGCGTGTGCGCGCCCTGGTAGCCCGGGAGAGGACGCAGGGTCCCGGCTGGAGGCCCCCATCGCTGCATCGGTGACTTGGGGAAACTGAGGCACGTGGCCCGTGTGCCCCCCACCCCGGCTCACCTGTGATCTCGATGGCTCGCTTCTTGAAGGTGCTGATGACGGTGCCGTCCTTCCTCCGCAGCAGGGGACTGCTCCTCCTCTCTGCTACCTTCTGTTTTAACCGCGAGCGCACTTTCAGGTTGGGTTCGGAGGCTGCGGGGGGTTGGGGGGGGGGGGGGGTGGGGGGAACCCAGGAAGCGGCGTTAGCCCCAGCACGGCTCCCGGCATCCCCCCCCCCCCGCCCCCGTCCCTGTCCCCCCCCGCCATCCCGGAACCCACCCGCCGGCGGTCCGACACCCACCGGTTTTGCGAAGCGGGAAATCATCCCGGCCGTCGTAGGTGCCGAGGAGGGGGAGTTTGTAGGATGGGGGTGTCCCCGGGCTGCCGGTTTGGGGGGGGGAATTCTGGTCCAACGAGGTGTGGTGAGCCCTGGGGGGGGGGGGGGCGAAGGCGGCAGAGACCCCGCTAGGACGCCTGGGTCCCCCCCCCGCCCGGTTTGGGGGGGGGTTGTCTGGGTTTGGGGGTAACCTACCAACATTTGGGGTGCTGGGGGAGGGAATGGTTGGGGGGGGCCGGTGCCCGGCTCCTTCGTCTTGCTGAGCAGGAACTCCTGCAGCTTCAGCTTCACCTCCGTGCTGGCGATGGCACCTGGCGGGGGGGGGGAAACACAGACACACGGCTGGGACTGGGGGGGGACAACGGCACATCCCCAGCCCCACTGCCCCCCTAGGACCCTCCTGCACCCACATCCACCCCCCAGACCCCAATACCACCCCAGACCCCAAAGTCCCTATTGCCACCCAGACCCCCACCTCCACTCCCAGGCCCCGTGCAGCCCCCCCCCCACCCCCCCGGCCCCCCGAGCTCACTCTCACGGCTCTTATCCTTGGTGCGCAGGGCATGGAGCTGCTCCAGGCGCTGCTGCTGCTCCAGGGCCTCCTGCCGTTCCCGCTGCCGCTGCTGCTCCAGCTCCTGCTGCCGGCGGGCGGCCAGCGCTTCCTGCTGCTGCTGCGGGGATGGAGCCGGAGGGGGTGGGGGGGGGTCTCGGGGACGGGCACCCCCCCATCTCCCAGCCCCTCCATGGATCAGGCCCCTAGGGGGGTAACGTGGCACCCTGCCCTCATCCCCCTCTCCCCGCGTGGCTCCATCAGCCCGGGGTATGACACCCCACAGCCCCAGCACCCCAAGGAACATGATGGTCCACGGCTCCATCACTGTGGGGGGGGGGGGGGGGGGGCGGGGAGTGATGCCCACCAGCTCCATCACCCCAGAGAGGCGATACCTCATGGCTCCACCATCCCGGATAAGCGATGCCCCCAGCTCCATCACCCCACATAGCTGAGACCCCACAGCTCCAGCACCCGCACTAAGTCCCCAATAGCTGCATCACCCCAAGACAGGCAATACCCCACAGCTCCATCACCCCCAATCTCTCCCCAGTGGTTCCACCACTGTGGACAGGTGATGCCCTCCAGCTCCAAGACCCCCAGTAACCCTCCCAAAGGCTCCATCACCCCAGAGAGGTAATACCCCACAGCTCCATCATCCACAATCTCCCCCCAATGGCTCCATCACCCCAAGACAGGGCATGCCCCACATCTCCATCACCCCCAATCTCCCCCCAACAGCTCCATCACCCCAAGACAGGTGATGCCCCACGTCTCCATCACCCCCAATCTCCCCCACAACAGCTCCATCACCCCAGATAGGTGATGCTCCACATTTCCATCACCCCCAATCTCCCCCCAACGGCTCCATCACCCCCAGTATCCCTCCCAATGGTTCCATCACCCCAAGACAGGTGATGCCCCACATCTCCATCACCCCCAATCTCCCCCCAACAGCTCCATCACCCCAAGACAGGTGATGCCCCACATCTCCATCACCCCCAATCTCCCCCACAACAGCTCCATCACCCCAGATAGGTGATGCTCCACATTTCCATCACCCCCAATCTCCCCCCAACGGCTCCATCACCCCCAATCTCCCCCACAACAGCTCCATCACCCCAAGACAGGGCATGCCCCACATCTCCATCACCCCCAATCTCCCCACAACAGCTCCATCACCCCAGATAGGTGATGCTCCACATTTCCATCACCCCCAATCTCCCCCCAACGGCTCCATCACCCCCAGTATCCCTCCCAATGGTTCCATCACCCCAAGACAGGTGATGCCCCACATCTCCATCACCCCCAGTCTCCCCCACAACAGCTCCATCACCCCAAGACAGGTGATGCCCCACATCTCCATCACCCCAGACACGTGATGCCCCACATCTCCATCACCCCCAGTCTCCCCCACAACAGCTCCATCACCCCAGACAGGTGATGCCCCACATCTCCATCACCCCCAAGACAGGTCATAACCCCCCCACCTCCATCACCCCCAGCCCACCTTGAGGTGCTTCTGGAGCTGGACCTCATGCTGGCGGGTGAGGTGCTCGTGTTGCTTCTGGAACTCGGCCGAAGAGCAGCTGCTTCTGGAGCTGCTGCTGCTGCTTGAGGGCCAACAGCTCCCGCTGCAGCTGCCGCTCCCGCGCCGCCGCGTCCAGCCCCGGCCCCCGGCGCTCCCCGCACGCCTCGGGTGCCCCTCGTGCCTCCGCCGGCCCCTCCACCCCTGCGGGCACCGGGCAGGCTTAGGGGGTGGGCTGGGGGGTGTCTCAGGGATGGGGGGCAGCTGGTGGTGGTCTGGGGTAGCCCAAGGATCGGCGGTGGGGGGGGGGGACTGGGACATGCTTAGGGGGCAATCTGGGGGTGTCCCAGGATGGAGGGGAAGCTGGGAGCAGACTGGGGGTGTCCCAGGGATGGGGGGGCAGTTAGGGTGCAGCTGGGGGGCTGTCCTGGAGAATGGGGCGGGCAGCTGGGCATGCTTAGGGGGCAGTTTGGGGGTGTCCCAGGGATGAGGGGCAGCTGGGCATGCTTAGGGGGCAGTTTGGGGGTGTCCCAGGGATGGGGGTATCCCAAAAATGTGGGGGGGAGCTGGAGTAGTTTGGGGGTCTCCCAGGGATGGGGGGGCATTTAGGGGGCAGTTAGGGGGTGTTCCAGGGATGGCAGACAGCTGGGGCATGCTCAGGGGGCAGGCTGGGCATTCCCAGGGATGGGGGTGTCAGGGATCAGCCCCTCCCATGAGGACCCCAGGGTCTCCCACCAGCTCCAAGCACCCTGGATCAGCCCCATGCCTCTGTTTCCCTCCCCCACCCAAAAAACAAGGCGGGGGGGTGTCACCCCGAGCTGAGCCCCTACATCTACAACATGCAACAACTGGCCCACAGAGCAGCCGGGGGTGGGGGGGGGGGCAAGATCGAGCCGCCATCCCCATCCCCCCCTAAAGCCCCAACTCAGGGATGGGCATAAACCCCCCCAGCGACCACCGAGCTCCCAAAGAAAACTGGGGGGGGGGGGAGGACACAGCTCACCCCCCCCCCCCTTAGCAAAAGACATGGGGGAGGGAACACAGGCATCCAGGCCCCCTACCCTCCCCCCCCTGGGATGAAGGGGTACGGTGGCGGGGGGGCCCCCCCCCCATCTCCACGCAAACAGGAAGGCGGGGGCGGGGGGCACGCGCTGCATGCTAATGCGCCCCCCCCCCCCCCCCCCCCAAACCTCGCGCGGCTGCACGTCGGGCACTGACGTGTGCCCGGGCCGGACCCGCGGACGTCACCGTGCCGCGGAGCTCGGGCACCGACCCCCCCACTTTGTCAGCCCCCCCCTCCCTGGGGGCCAGCCGGCCAGCCAGCTCGCCCCCCCCGCCCCGCTTCCCACTACCAGCCCCCCAAAAACCTACCAGTCCCCCTTTCCCAGGACCACACTGCTCTCCCCAGTGCCAACCAGTCCCCCCAGTGCTGCCCCCCCCAGTATTAGCCAGCCCCCTAAGCCACGCAGCAACCCCCACAAGCTAACCAGCGCCCCCCATATACCAAGCAGCCCCCCTAATATGTACCAGTGCCAAGCAGCCCCCCCAGTCAGTGCCAGCCCCCCCCTTGACATGCAACAGGGGCTGTGGGAACCCCAGCCCCCCCTCACCATCCCAATTCACCCCCGGGGGGGGGGGTTTGGTTCTCCCAGGGGGGGGTGGGGGCAGGATTTGGGGAGGGGGATGCACACTGGGGTGCCCCTGCAGCCCTTCAGACCTGACAGCCCCCTGGTTTGGGGGGGGGGTGGTGAAAACACCACCCTGCTGGGTGTTGGGGTGCACTGGGGGGTGACAGCACCCAGCCATAGGGTGGGGGGGAGGCAGCACTTGGGGGGGGGGGGTTTAAAAATAGCCCCGGGAGGGGCCAGGGCAGGAGCTGGCCCAGCCCCGGCCAAACCTGCACTTAGGGGCTCAGAAGTGGCTTTGGGCTGGCAAGTGGCCGGGGCCACCACCCCACCCTGCTGGGCCACCACCCTGCCGGGGGGGGGGGGGCCCACCACCACCCCTGCCGGGGGGGGGGGCCACCACCCTGCCGCCCCCCCGCCGGATCTGGTCCCTTCCCCAGGATGGATGGGGGCTGCTTAACCCCTCGGTGCCCACAGGCCCCCCCAAACCGAAGAGCCCCCAGGTCCTCTGCGAGGGCTGGCACCGTCACGTGGGGGTGCAATGGGGGGGGGGGGTTCCTGGGGGTAATGGGGACACAGGGAGGGGCTGGGACCCTCCCAGTGATCCCCGACACGTCCCCACCATGGGGCTAGGCCAGGGTGGGCAGCACCTCCATCGCTGGGTCGCCTGCCTCTTGCACACCCGTCCCTTCATGCGCATTCGTGCAAGGAGAGCGGCTCTCCCCCTTGCACACCCGTGCACACCCATGCAAGGAGAGCAGCTGTTCCCCTTGCACACCCGTGCAAGGAGAGCGGCTGTTCCCCTTGCACACCTGTGCAAGGAGAGCGGCTCTCCCCCTTGCACACCCGTGCAAGGAGAGCAGCTGTTCCCCTTGCTCACCCATGCAAGGAGAGCAGCTGTTCCCCTTGCACACCCGTGCAAGGAGAGCGGCTCTCCCCCTTGCACACCCATGCACACCTGTGCAAGGAGAGCGGCTCTCCCCCTTGCACACCCGTGCACACCCGTGCAAGGAGAGCAGCTCTCCCCCTTGCACACCTGTGCAAGGAGAGCAGCTCTCCCCCTTGCACACCCGTGCACACCCGTGCAAGGAGAGCAGCTCTCCCCCTTGCACACCCGTGCAAGGAGAGCAGCTCTCCCCCTTGCACACCCGTGCACACCCGTGCAAGGAGAGCGGCTGTTCCCCTTGCTCACCCGTGCAAGGAGAGCGGCTCTCCCCCTCGCACGCCCATCCGAGGGCACGCACAACCCCTACACCGTCCCCCACCGCAGCACCCCGCCGTGCCACGCTTAACCCCCCCACTCCGTGCCAAACCACGGCCACCTCCCCACACCCGCCTGCGTCCCCACGTGCCACCGCAGCAGCACCCCCCCCCCCCCACCCCCCGGCAGCACCCTCCAGCACCCACCACCCAAAATCACCCCCCGAGCCAGTGCGGGAGCCACCGGGGAACCCCCGTCCCAGCGGGGAGACACCGGGAGCTAAAAATCCCACCATGGGGCTGGGGACCAGGGTGTCGTGTGTCCCCCCCCAGCCAGGATCACACTGGCCACCGCAGGGCTGGGGACAGGGGGGGGGAACGTGTGTGTGTCCCCCCCAGGCACAGGGATGGCCGATCTGCTACCCCCAGGGAGGGGACACCCCGAAACTCATGGAGGGTGGGGGGAGAAGCGCTGCCTGCGGGTGCCAGGCTCTCCGGGCAGGATTTGGCCCAGAGCACCGCGGTTGTCACCGGGCATGGGGACGATGCTGGGGGGGGGGGGGGGGCACACACCCTGAGTGCCCCCCCTCCCCCCCAATTCACCCCAGCCCTGCGACAAGGGAGAGCCTCGGGGTGGGGGGGGGGGGACGACAACGACACGCAACCGAAATGTCCCAGCGCTCGGGACGCTTGGGGACAGACCAGTGCCAGGCAAGATGCCACCGGTTTGGGAGCAGGGTGGGGGGGGTCGGGACCCCCCCCAGCACTCACCTGAGGTGGGGTGGGTGGCATGGAGCTGGGCGCAGGACAGGAGCTCCAGCGAGGGCTCACGACTGGACCCCCCCTCTGCGGAGAAACAGCCGTCCCTCCTGTAAATGGGCTGCAGCATCGCAGGGCGGGGGGGGGGGGGGGGGGGGGGGGGGGGGGGGGCGGGCCTGGGGCATGTGTGTGTTCCCCCCCCCCCAACCCCAGCCGCCACCGCACCCTCTTGACGCTGGGGGACAAGGGAGCCATTGGCTAGGGATGGGGGGGGGGGAACAGGTTAGGGATGAGGGGAGTGGATCCAGCCCCCCCATCCTGGGCAGAGCTGGGTGCCCCCCCCCCCAGCCTCTCCTCAGCTCCCCCCCCCCGGCTGGGCTCTTCTCTCCGGCGCCTGGAAATAGCCGGCGCACGGGAGGAGCCGGCTATAAATAGGGCAGCGTGCCGGGGGGGGGGGCCACGACGGCTCCTGCAGGACGGGGTGCATCGTTTGCGTGTGTGTTCCCCCCCCCCCCCATGACACAGCCCCCTCCGGGGACACGCGGGG
>CM051542.1:44639329-44677008 GCA_028022735.1 Gypaetus barbatus
ATGTGCCACAGGCTGGTGTGCAGCCGCACACACGCGTGCGCAAGAGGTTGGTGTGCAATCGCTGTTGCATGCGAGCGTGTGAATGCACGCGTGTGAATGCCCACGTGCAAGAGGCTGGCAGGGAATCACGCGTGTGCGAGCGCACCTACAAGTGGGTGTGCAAGGGCACACCTGCGCTCTGCGCGCAGCACCCTGTGTGCAGCCACACACGCGTGTGCGCATGCCGGCCGGCGGGCAGCACGTGTGCGCGTGCATGCGCGAGGGGCCGGCCTGCCCTCACACACGTGCGCACACGCGTGTGCAAGACACACATGCACACGCGTGTGCCCCCTCCCCGCCCCAGCCGGCTGGCAGCACTTGCTTGTGCAATTGCACACGCGTGTGTGTGACAGCCCGGGGGGGCGTGCAGTGTTGGGGGGGGGGGGGGGGGAGGTGGGTGTCGTCGTCCCCCGGCCGCGCTGCGTGTGCGGCCCCACGCGGGGCGTTCGGGGATGAATCACGCCGGGGCCACGGTGAGTCACGGCCGGGGGGCGGGCGCGGGGCACACGCGTGTGCACAGGGGACACGCGCGGACGCACACCCACCCACCCACGCGTGGGTGCCCGAGGGGTGACGGCAGCAGGAGGGACCCAGGGGGCTGGGGAGGGACGGACAGGGCGGACCGAGGGAGGGACGGACAGACAGACGGGGGGGGGGGGGGGGGGGGGGGGATGCTGCCACCTCCCCTTTAAGAGGCGCGGCCGCATTCCTGCCCGCCGACAGGCGGCGCGGGGCCCTTAAAGGGGCCGTTCCCGCTGGGGGCCGCGGGTTCGCGTCCCGGCCCGGCCTACTTCCGCCTCCAGGGCCTGGGCCCTGCCGCTGCTATGGTAACGGGGGGGGGGGCCGGTGTGAGGGGGGCAGGTTTGGGGTCCCCTTGAAGAGGTTTGAGGTCCCCATAGGGTGGGCCCGGCCCGGGGAGGGGGGAGGTTTGGGGTCTCTGCTATGGGGCCTTCGGGGTCTTCTCCGGCCCCCGTGGGCTGGGGCCAGGAATGGAGGCGTGGGGTGTCTTTCCCCCGCCTCTTCCCCGGAGGTGAGCGAGTGGGGAGCCCCTCAGGCCTCCCTGTGGGGGGACAGTGTGGCTCGGGAGTCCCTGCAGGACAGGGGGGGTACCCCATGACCACAGCCGAGGGGGGGCCCTCGCTTTACCCACCCCCCCTCTCCCCGCAGGCCTGCCGCCTCCAGAAGCTGTTCGGGACCGACGGGGACCTGGCGGACGAGGTGAGGGACGGGATGGCACCTGCCTGGCACCGGTGACAGGCGTGGGGACACCGCTGGGGCCTGGCATCACCCCAACACCCACGGGGATGGCTTTAACCCCCCCCCACCCCCTGGCTGGTGGGTGCGGGTGGTGGTAACTCGTTAAATGGGGTTAACGAGTTACAAGGTGGCTCGCCCTTGGGTTTAATCCCCAGGGGCCATTGGGGCAGGGTCCTGTGCTGGCCTGGTCACCCCATGGGTGGCTCTGGGGGGGGGGGCGGGAAATGGGACAGGGTCTGGGGGGACGGTGCTGTTTGGCTGCCCGGTGCTTTCTCCTCCTGCAGGATTTCCTCTCTGCCGTGGAGGACGCAGAGAACCAGTTCGTGGTCCCCGGACGTTTGTCACCCAGCGATAGCCCGGTCTCTTCCAGTGTGCAGTCTCCAGCTCCCAGCCTGCAGCTCCTCCGCCCGTTGGGACCCCAGCTCGGTCACCGTGCCGGTAAACCCCCCGGCCTGAGGCCCCTCGCCAGGCAGGAGGAGCAGCCCGTGGGCTGCTGGGGACCCTTGGCCGGGGGAGCGGCCCCCCAGGATGAGCTGGACAATGATCTCTTCCTGGCTGCCTGCATGGAGCTGGAGGGCCCCGAGCTGCCAGCGGGGGCTGGTGCTGCCCGGCCACCCCCAGGCCGGTGGGAGAAGCCCCCACAGATACGCATGGGGCAGGAGAGCACCCAGGAATGGGGGGCCCCCAAGAAGCTGCGGATGGGAGAGGAGCTGGTCTCCCCTGGCTCTGGGGGGCTGGAGGACAGGCAGGACTCCCTGCCTGCCCCGCAGGCAGCTCCCGCTCCCAAGCTGGTGCTGCGGCCCAGCGCAGCTGTTGCCTGCCCCCCCGGACCCCCCACCATCCCCCTGGGAAAGCCGGGTGGCTCCTGGCACTCTGTCCCCGCTCCCAGGGGTCCAGCCCTGAGGCCTTTCCAAGCATCCCCATGTCAGCCGGGAGCGAGCAGCTCCTCCACGGGGCTGCGGGTGCCCCGGGCCCCCATTGCACAGACTCCCCGGCAGAGCTGCCCCCCACCCCAGCTGCCCCCTGGGCCCCCCACCAACCCGCCAGCCTTGATGAGCTGTGTGGAGCCCCCACCGAGGCAGCCACCCAGGCCGGCCCCAGGCAGCCTGCAGACGCCAGTGGTCACCAACCACCTCGTGCAGTTGGTGACGGCGGCCAGCAAAGCACCCGGGGCTGCCCCCCGTCTCCCACCGCAGGGGAAGACTCGCCGGTTCCCGGGGCCTGCTGGGATCCTGCCCCAGCAGGTGGGTGCAGGGGATGGGGTGGGATGGGATGGGAGCAGCTGGTAAAGAGATGCAAAACCCTGGACATCTCTCTCGCTCTCTCTCCCATAAGCATGCTGGGAAGCTGCTGGAGGAGATCCTTGTTTCTGCTCCCCAAACTCCGGCTCACGGGGCTGTGGCGAAGCCGCGGACAGAGGTAACCCCCTGCTCTGGCACAGAGCTGGATTTGAATCTTGGTGGCGGTGCTGCAGGCAGTCCCTGAGGCTGCAGCTTTCAGAGGGTGATGCTGGAAGGGGCGGGGGTCCCCGGGGCTCCCCCCTTGCTGTGACGGAGCTGCGAGATGTGCTGGCTTGGCTGCAAGGTGGTGACCGCGGTTGTCCTGTGACTCCAGGGACTGCCCAGCTCCTCGCCACCCACAGAAGAGGATTTTGGGAAGGGCCCCTGGCTTGCCATGAAGACAGAGCTGGGGCTGGACGAGAGGGACCCTGGCTGCTTCCTCAGGACCTACAGCGTGGTCATGGTGCTGCGGAAGGTGAGAGAGGCCCTGGGTGAGGGCACCGGCCCTGGGGAGTCGGCTTCCTGGCTCTCCCCTTGCCCCTTGGAGCTGTTTCCAGGGCCGGGCATCAATGTGGGGAGGGGGCCGAGCTGGGCTGACTGCAAACGTCCCGTGGCCCCGCGGGGCTGCCCTTGGGGACATCAGTGTGACGAGGGTCTACGTGTTCAGGCAGCCTTGAAGCAGCTCCCGAAGAACAAGGTCCCCAGCATGGCGGTAATGATCAAGACCCTGACCAGGACCAATGTTGACGCTGGTGCCGTGTTCAGGGACCCGACTGGTAAGCGCAGCCATGCTCTTGCCCGGGTCAGGCTGGGGCTCCTGGCTATTGTTCCCTGTGGTTAATGGGTCCCCACCTCATTTGCAGGAGAAATACAGGGCACGGTGCATCGCCTACTGCTGGAAGAGAGACAGAGCGAGCTCAGGCCTGGCTCGGTGCTGCTCCTGAAGCAGGTAGGAGACGCGAAGGCAGATCTCCAGCAGCGCAAGGCATTTGGGGCTGTTTCTGCCACAGGCGCTGCTAACCCACAGTCACTGTGCCCGGCTGCTGGGCTCCCATCCCGGGGGAATGGGAGAAGAGGCTCCTCCAGCTCTTCCTCAGGCTGCGGCCAGCAGCGCCAGCAATAGCCAGAGCTCCGGCTCTGACCCACTGCTCTGTCCTCACAGGTGGGCGTCTTCTCCCCGTCCCACCGCAACCACTACCTCAACGTCACCCCCAACAACCTGCTCAAGATCTACCCACCAGAGCCCGAGGGCAGCTTCTCGCAGTCGTCACCATCGCAGCGGGAGGTGAGGGTGGGCACGGTGCTGCTGGCCCTGGAGGGACAGGGATGCTGGGGCTCCCCAAGGGTATTACTAGGGGGTCTGGGCTGCTGGGACCCTCGAGAGCAACCAGGGAGGAAGGGGGAGGCTTGGGAGGGACAGAAGTCCTCCTGTGGGCCCCCAACAATTCATCTCTGCTGGGTTTTGCAGGTCCCTGCCCAGGCTGGGCTATTCCTGGACCACCCCGCACAGCCCCCCCGGCATGTCCCTGCCCCTGGGGACTGGGGACGATCGAGGATGGGCAGCCACAGCACAGAGCGGTCTCCTGGGGGCTTCTCCCTGCACCCGCAGAGCCCTGGGCCTGGGCGTGAAGAGCTGGTGGGAGCTGACGTCTGCGACATGGGTGAGTTGGACCTGCTCTGGGTGGGGAGGAAAAGCTCAATGTCTTGTGGAAAACAGGCCCTGGGGTTGGGCAGTGTCTCCCCTCCCCTGTAACGCCAAAGAGGGGCTCTCATCCCACTGCATCCCTGTTACATGGAGTTGATTCCTTCTCTATACACAAGTAAAACTCATGCATTTCATCCTCCTTTGCCTCTACAGATGACCTGGATGGGCTCCTGGGAGAGCTGCCTGAGGATTTCTTCTCTGCTCCGGCCCAAGCTGACTGCTGCTGACCTTGGGGAGCTGCGGCACAGCCATGGGGCTGGGGAGACGGTTACTGCTGGCACGGCCTGGGCTGAACCGTGGCCTGGCAAGGAGGCCGAGCAAGCAGGCGATGCACCGGCCAGCCACCTCCTCTTTTCTCTGTACGTCTGTTGTGTTTGTTCTGGAGCCGAGAGCCAGGGGGACCTGGGGAGTCCCGGGCGGACACAGCCTCAGTGCCTGTCCCCAATCCTCTGGGTGGGCTGGCCCCTCTTGGCTCCCAAACCTGCATTAAAGGGCTGTTCTGTCCCTGCCTCCCTCCGTCTGCTCATGTGTCACCATCCCCTCTGCCACCGTAGCCAGCGGTGCCCCATCTGTCCCTTCTCTGCTGAGCTGCAAGCACCCCAACCCCTTCCTCTATGGGGGTCCTTGCTCTCCCTCTCCTCTCCCAGGCAGGAGGTGCCGTTACCCCCCGGGGCTCTTGCGCAGCCTCGGCCTGAGCCCTGCGGGGTTGGGTGGTACCGAGATCCCAGCCCAGCCCCATGGGACCGTCCCCATCTCGCACCCGTCAACAGGTTAAACTCCCTGGCAGCCCCGCGCCAACGTGACTCTGTTTACCACCCCGGGTGAGTTATTTATAGGGTGGCCTGGCTTGGGCTCTTGATTCAGCATTTGTGCGTGGGGCACAGCCCTATTTATAACCCCCACCCAGGCGCAGGAGGCAGCTTGTTGCCCCCCCAAGCCTCCCCCTGCCCTCCTGGAGTGCCCATGGCCCAGGAAACTTTCGCCTTCACCTCCTCCGCCCTGCGCTCGCTGCGGCTCCAGCGAGAGCTGCTGGAACAGGAGGATCGCCGGCGAGCCCTGGCTCGGGAATCGGCTACACGACGGTTCCTGCCGGCAAGCCCCTGGACCCCCCTGACCCCCCGCCGGCGGCCCCAGTACTGCCGGGACCCTGCTGTTCACAACGCCCTGTACGCCGGGGACCTCCTGCGGGTCAAGAGCATCTTTAAGGATGAGACCACTACCAACCTGGTCATGGAGACGGTCAGCGAGGAGCTGGTGTGGTCGCCCGAGCAGGGTATGGGGTCAGGGTGGGGGGTCTTCCTTCCCTTCCCCACTGGGTGCCCTGCAAAATAATGGGGGGAGCTGGGGGGGGGGCTGAAGGGAGCCAGGGCAAGGAGCGATGGCTGAGGATGCAGCTCCTTATGGGCTGGGGGGAGGAGGGCTGGCTGCTCTAATTTGGGGCTGGTGGGATAGGGAGGATGCCCTGGGAAAAAATGGGGGGGGGGGTGATCCTGTGTTTGGTCCCCCCAGGGCTTTTCCTAGCTGGGGGTGGAGGCGGGGGGAGGAATATTGGGGATCACAACCAGGCCCCTGTGCTGGGCTACGGGCGGGTGGGGGGGGCTGGTGGAGGGTGAGGGGTGGGCGGCTGGGTTGGCAAACCTAGGGCAGCCCCCCCAGCTGACACCTCCCCATCCGACAGGGCTGTGGGTGCTGAGCCCCCGCCGGCAGCAGACATCGGCCCTGCGCATCGCTGCCGGCCGAGGCTACGGCGACTGTGCCCGGCACCTTCTGCTCCGGGGAGCAGAGGTGGATGCGGTGGTGGGGGGCCGGGCCCCCCTCCACGACAGCGTGGCCACCCCCCGCCCCGAATGCACCCGCCTGCTCCTGGCCTTCGGGGCCGACCCCAACGTGCTGAGCGCCGAGGGCTCAGCCCCGCTGCACCTCTGCACCGCGCCCGACAGCCTCCCGTACGCCCCGCCCACCGCGGGACACGCCCTCCCCTTCATCTGCATATAAGGCTCCGCCCCATCGTATCCCCACCCACCCCCCATGCTCCAGCCAATTCTGCGCGGCAGGCTCTGTCCAAGGGCTGGGCTCAGCTGCATGCCGGGCCCCACCCACCTGATCTGCATAACATGCTCCACCCACATGACTGCCTCATCTGCATGCCAGCCCCTCCCACCCCAGCACCCAGCCCCTCCCACACACCCAGCCCCTCCTCCACTCTCATCTGCAAGCCAAACCCCACCCACCCACCAAGCCCCTCCCACACCCTCACCTGCCAGCAAAGCTCCACCCACACCCTGAGCCCCGCCCACAGAGGCAGCCTCGTCTGCATGCCAGGCTCCACCTCCCACCCAAACCACACCCACCCCTTATAACTCCCTAGAGATAAGCCCTACCCCTCACCCTGGGCCAAGCCCCGCCCCACACCAAACCCCGCCCCCTAAAGTCAAGCCCCGCCCTTCCAGGCCCCGGGCCTCCCTGGTGGGACCCAATGTTTGCAACCCCACGCTGCAGCACCCACCCGCGTCCCGGGGGGGGGGAGCACGGGACCCAGGGGTGACAGTGGTCCCAGGGGCGGGGGGAGGCCCAGGGGGTGATGGTGGGCCCAGGGGGTGACAGGGGTCTCTGAGGGGGGGGGCCCCAGCCCCGGCTCACCCACGTCCGTCCGTCCGTCTGTCCCCAGGTGCGCAGAGCTGCTGCTGGCACACGGGGCACGGGTGAACCTGGGGACGAGGGACCGGCAGCTGACGGCCCTGCACGTGGCGGCGCGGCAGGGGCTGGTGGCCCACGTGGAGCTGTACCTGCGACACGGCGCCGATCCCGCCCGTCGCAGCCGCCAAGGGGAGACTCCCCTCAACGCCGCCTGCTCGGCCGCCGAGCGCCCCGAGGACGCCGAGCGTTACTACCAGGTGGTCGAGAGGTTGTTGGCGGCCGGTGCCGATCCCGGTGCCGCCGGCCGCAAGGATCACACGCCGTTGCACAACGCCTGCGGTAACGGGCAAGCCCGGCTGGTGCGGCTGCTGTTGCGTCACGGGGCCGATGCCACCGTCCCCAACTGCGCCGGTTACACCCCCATGGACTGCGCCCTCCACGCCGTCGAGGAGTACCGGCACCAGCGCCCCGAGGAAACCATCACCCTCCTTCTCAACCACGGCGCCGGCCCTGTCCACCCCAAGGTGGGCAATTTTGGGGGGGGGGGGAGTGTGCTGGGGAGGGTGACAGGGTCACGGCGAGGTGTGTGTCGTTCCCCCCCCCCCTTGGTGACACATCTCTGTCGGCAGATGCTCAAGTTCTGCTGCCGGCACCCGCCGGCGCTGGAGGTGGTTCTCAACGCCTACGACCGCGTTCCCCCCACCGAGGGCTGGGTGGGGGCCGTGCCCCCGGAGCTGTGGGAGGTAAAGGGGGGTGTGGGGTACCCTGACGTGGGTGTGTGTCCCCCCCCCAACCCCAGCTCGCTCACCCCTCTGTGTCCTGTCCCCCCCCACCCCCCATCTTTTCCAGGAGCACCGGGATTTCTACGCCTCGGTGGTGCGCATGGCGGGCCGCCCGCGCCGCCTGCAGCACCTGGCCCGCTGCGCTGTCCGGCGGCACCTGGGTGCCCGCTGCCACGCCGCCGTCCCCAAGCTGGCCCTGCCACCCCCCCTGCGCCGCTACCTCCAGCTGCCCCTCGAGGGGGTCATCTCCTGAGGGTGCCTCCCCCCCCCCAAACAGGGGTGACAAAGCGGGGGGGGGGGCAGCTCTGGCTCCCCTGCTGGCCCTCCCCTCCCCCATGTCCCCCCCACCCCAAGTGCCCCGGTGTCAATAAAGGACGTGGCGGAGGTGGCTCTCGAGGTGGCTCCTTCACCGTAGGGACCACCAGGACCACTGCAGGGACAGGGGACAGGGGACTGGGGGATGACACACAGGGCCTAGGAGGGGGTGACAAGCCCCGGGGAGCTGACAGCCAGGTCCTGGGGGACACAGGGCCTGCGAAGGGGGGGTGACAGGCCCTGGAGGAGGTGACAGCCAGGCCCCGGGGGGTGGGAGGGCCCGGGGGGCGGGGGGGGGGGGGTGTCAGGCCCCAGGGAGGTGACAGCCGGGGGCGGTGACCGACCCCGGGGGGACACACGAGGCACAGAGGCCCCGCCCCACGCCGCCTCGGGCCCCACCCCTCCGGACAGAAGGCCACGCCCGCTTCCGCCCAGCCTGGAGGCGTGGCCCGAGCGCTTCCCCCACCACCACCCCACCCCATTCCCCCCTCCCTCTCCTCGCGCCATCAGCGAGCGCCGGGCCACGCCCAGTAGGCGTGGCTTTAGCGGTGCGGCCGTGACGCGCTGCGTGCGCGACCGCGGCCCTTTCCCACCCCACCCCCACCTCCCCCCTTCCCCGCGGCGTCGGCGGCGCTGTGACGTGGCGCTTCCGGCGCGCGGGCGGCGGCGGGACGCGGTGAGTGCGGGCGGGGCCTCACCGGGAACCCCCGGGACCAGCAGGGACCCCCCCGGGCCTGGCTGGGACCCCCCCCGGGACACCCCGGGCCTGACAGGGAACCCCCCCGGGACCCCCCGGGCCTGGCAGGGACCCCTCGGGGCCTGACCGGGACCCTCCCGGGACCAGCAGGGACCCCCCGGGCCTGACAGGGAACCCCCCCCGGGACGCCCCGGGCCTGGCAGGGACCCCTCGGGGCCTGACCGGGACCCTCCCGGGACCAGCAGGGACCCCCCGGGCCTGACAGGGAACCCCCCCCGGGACGCCCCGGGCCTGGCAGGGACCCCTCGGGGCCTGACCGGGACCCTCCCGGGACCAGCAGGGACCCCCCGGGCCTGACAGGGAACCCCCCCCGGGACCCCCCGGGCCTGGCAGGGACCCCTCGGGGCCTGACCGGGACCCTCCCGGGACCAGCAGGGACCCCCCGGGCCTGACAGGGAACCCCCCCCGGGACGCCCCGGGCCTGGCAGGGACCCCTCGGGGCCTGACCGGGACCCTCCCGGGACCAGCAGGGACCCCCCGGGCCTGACAGGGAACCCCCCCCCGGGACGCCCCGGGCCTGGCAGGGACCCCTCGGGGCCTGACCGGGACCCTCCCGGGACCAGCAGGGACCCCCCGGGCCTGACAGGGAACCCCCCCCGGGACCCCCCGGGCCTGGCAGGGACCCTCCCAGGACCAGCAGGGACCCCCCGGGCCTGACAGGGAACCCCCCCCGGGACCCCCCGGGCCTGGCAGGGACCCCCCCCGGGCCTCACCGGGACCTCCTGCGCCTGGCTGGGACCCCCCCCCCCGGGCCTCCCCGCGCAGCCCCAGGCTTGCCAGAGCGCCCGTGCCCCCCCCCCCCTCACTCCCGCACTGACCCAACCGAGACCGTCTCACACCGACCCACGGCGTCCTGCCCCTGCTCGGTCCGGCCCCTGGCCGCCTCCCAGGGGGTTTAACTCTCCCCAGCCGGGCCCTGTCCCGCCCCCGCCGGGCTGTGCCCCTTCCCCGCCGGGGCTGGGGTCGGCCGGGCAAGGGTCCGCTGCAGAAAGAACCGGGAAGGCTTTGACCGACGTTAACCGGGCTCCTCGCCCCGCTGCCGGCCGTCGTTCTGCTCCCTTCCAGGAACGGAGCCGGTGCTCAGGGATGGCGTGACCCCGGCTGGGCACCGAGGGGCTTCGGGAGCCCACCGGGAGCCTCCGCCGACCCTGGTACGGTGAACGCGGCCCCGCTGAGCACCCGGCTCCTTCCTGCCCTGGCCGATTCCAGCTCGGGTTGTAATTACAGGTGCTGTGCTCCTAATTGGCACGTAGGAAGCGATAGCATCGTCCTCCTCCCCACAGGGACGAGGTAATTACTCCTGAGCTGTAAGTTCTGCTTCCTAAAAGAAATCCCGCGATCACTGAGGTGCTGCCACCTTCCCTGCCCGCTCCGAGCTCCCCACGGCTCCCCACCGGCATCACCCTGGCCCCGGCTTTTGCCGCTTTGGTATCTCAGTAACAAAAAAGCAGCGTTTGCAGTAAAGAAATCTCCCTTCCCTCCAGCAATTCGTGCAGCGGGAGCAGCAGCAGGATTTATTTTAAGGCTGAACCTGACCACAAAGCAGCCCCGGGGGTTCCCGCTGCTGCCGCACGGCCGGTTTTCACCTGGCACGGGGGCTTCGTGGGGGAGTTAAGGCAGAAAGAGAACTGAGGGGGGGAATCCCGGCTCCTCCAGCCCACTCCAGAGATGGAGCCCCCCGCTGCCACCTTCATCCGAGGGGTGGGGGACGAGGTGACAGTGGTGGCCGGCGTCGTGGTGCTGGTCCTGGCTCTGGTCCTGGCGTGGCTGTCTACCTACGTCGCTGACAGCAGCAACCAGCTTTTGGGAACGATTGTCACAGCGGGGGATGCGGCTGTCATCCGGCTTGGCCATGTGGAACATTATGTGGGGACGGTGGGGGCAGCCGAAGCCCCGGAGCCCCCCAGGGTCCCTGAAAACGTAGAGGAGAAAACAGAAGAGGAAGGGGGGGCAGCAGCGGGGCCGGCGGTGGAGCAGGGGGACAGCGGCAGCCCCCCCGACCCCAGCCTGGAGCAGCTGCTGGACATCCAGAGCTTGCCCAAACGGACCTCAGCCGCTGAGCCCAGCACCCTGGGCAGCCAGGGGGGGCCGCCCGCCCCAGGGGAGAGCGACCTGTGCTCCGGCCTCATCAAGATCCGGCTCAAATTCCTTAACGACACAGAGGAGGTGGCTGTGGTCCGGCCTGAGGACACCGTGGGGGGCCTCAAGAGGTAAGTCCTGAGGGAGAGAGGGGACATGAGGGAGCACTGCCTGGTTGTGACCCCCCCCCCGCAGCTCGTGTCCCCCGCCTTGTACAAAACAGCCCCCTCCCCACCATTCTGCCTGAGAACAGTAGAGGGTTTTCATCCGTTCTCGCTGCGCCGCTACCCCTGTGCTTTGCCGAGGGATCTCTCCAGAAATAATGAGGAGGTGCTGATTTTAAAATGATGAGTTTAAAAGACGAGACAGTGTGTGGTGGCAGTGCTGTCACTGTCCCCCCGAGCTGGGACCCTCATCGCTTTTACCATGGGGGCGTATCCCCCAGCCCCATCTCTGACCTCTTCCCTCCTTCCGCAGCAAATACTTCCCAGGCCAGGAGAGCCAGATGAAGTTCATTTATCGTGGGCAGCTGCTGCAGGACCAGGGCCGGACGCTTCGCTCGCTCCACATCACGGACAACTGCGTCATCCACTGCCACCGCTCCCGGAGTGCCACCACCGCCACCACCCTGCCCGACCCCAGCGCTGCTGCCCCCGATGCCGGCAGCCTTCCCCTCGGTGGGGGGAACCTGATGGTCCCCACCGTCATGGTGGTGCTGGCGGTCGTCTGGTATTTCCGTATCAACTACCGTCAGCTCTTCACCGCCCCGGCCACCGTCTCCTTGATCGGCCTCACCGTCCTGTTCAGCTTCCTGCTGTTTGGGATGTACGGACAGTAGGGAACTCGACCGGGAGATGCCAGGGCCGCCCCCCCAAGCCTGTCCCCGTGCGGCACTCAGGCAGGCACTGCTTTCTTCATCGCGACGTTATGGTGACTGGAGCTGGCATGACAAGAGCTTGGCACGTCCTTCCCAGTCTTGGTGCTGGACTTTGGCCCCCCAGAAGGGGCTGTGCTCCCCCCTAGACACTGTCCTCCTCCCTCCTGGCCCCATGCACAGCTCTGGGGAAGAGCTGGCTCTGGGGCAGGATCTTGGCCTGGGTAAACAGCGTGGTGGGTACGAGCCCAGGGCCCCGCACCGGAACGGGCTGCGGCTTCCTCCCAGAGACTTTTTAAAGCAAATAAAAGGTGTAACGTCAGCCTGAGCGCTCGCCTTCCTGCCCGAGGGGTGGCTGCCGGTGAAACCGCAGCTGGCTCACCACCCTGCTGCCTTCCCCGTGCTTTTGGGAAAGATGTGTTTAAAAAGACAGCCCCACAAGTGGATTTTGGTAAATTGAGCGGTGGGAGCCAGGCTGGGCAATGAGACGTGGGGGTACAATGGCCCTGCTTAATTACCTGTGGTTAATTAAGCAGGGCGCCGGCACCGCACAGCAGCCATGAGCCAGAGATACCAAGTCAAGATGCAGTTTTATTTACAGGGGCAGCCACAACCCACTAATGGGACACACAGACCTTACAACGGCTCAACTACCCGTACGGGATGGAGTACGTGCGCAAAAATACAAGTCTCAAGCCCAGGAGAGCCCCAGGCGGCCACTGGCTCTGCCACATGGGCAAGGACATGGACCTGGGGGGGGCAACAGGGCATATCCAAGCCCCCCCCAGCCCCATTACACCCCTTGGACCCCAAATTGCGGCACCTCTCTCGCAGCCGGAGGGGCTCAGGCTGTGCCCACTCACCCCCCAGTCACCGTGCCCTCCCCAGGCGGTTTGTGGGGTGGGGGGGGGTGCCCAGGGTGGTCCCCCATGTTTCTGGGTGCCTGGACTCCTGTCCTCAGGCCCCGGGGCACGCGAAGGCCAGCTCGGCGTGCTCCGGTGGCCAGGCCCCCCCCCCCCAGCCCCAAAGCCCTGCCAACTGCAGCGGGGAGGGACTGTGCAGGGGTCCCCACGCAGCTGGGGACCCCCCCTGGGGGTTTGGGGTGCCCAGGGCTCCATGGGGACCCTCCCCCAGGTCCTGCCACAGCACTAGCCTTTAGCAGCAGTTTTAAAACAATAGTGAATCCAGAGTCGAGAGCACCATAATTTGCAAGACCCACCAAAAGGAGTAGCCACCCCACCATGGCATCAGGGCGGGGGGGGGGAACGGGACAACAGAAGCAGCCCCCCCCCCCCCGCCCAGGGACATACAGCTGAACTCGGGGTGTCAGACAGCCATTGGAGGGGTACAATGGAGGGGACTGAGCCAACCCTGTCCCTGACAGCCCCTGTGATGGAAAACAGCTGGAAGCAGGGGCGGGGGGGGGTTATCACTGGGCTGTGGGAGACCTGGATCTGGCCAGAGGGACCTGTCCTCCCCAGGCCTGCACAGCGGGGCACTGGTCCTGGCCCCCCCCCCCCCCCAGCCAAAGACTGGAGCCCATGGGGGTACAAACACCAGCCAGAGCTGTTGGGGGGGTCCCAAAGGACCCCCCCTGACTGCAGCAGCAGGTCCCCAGGCACGTGGGGATGGGGATGCAGAGCTGCCCTAAGGCCAGCTGCCTAGGGATACGAAGCAGGGGGGGCTCTGCCTCGAAGCTGGGCTGTGTCCCCCCCTCCCCGGTCACACTCTGGCTGTGGGGGTACGGTGCATTTCCCAGCCCTGCCAGGGACACGGGATGTCCCTGGCAGGTTGGGGTCCCCCCTCCCCACACAGAGGCCAGTTTGGAGCAGGGAAGGTCACAGCAGCTCCCCCTGCGCCGAGCTGGGGACGTAGCCCAGGGTGTCCCCCACAAACACCCCCAAAACATGAAGGATGCAGCATGCAAACCCCCCCTTGCCGTGACCCAGGCAAGCCCTGTGCAAGGCAGTGCCAGGCCCCAAACACCCCCAGCAGCCAAATCCAGCTGCTTACAGCAGATTGAGGGTGTATGGGGGTCCCCACTTGGCTCCTCTGAGCAGGAAAAAGCCCCCTCCACTGTGCTCCCCCCATCCTGAGCCAGCCCGACCAGCGAGTGCCAGCCCGGGGCATGGAGAGGGGGAGCAGCCCCAGGCTGGGGGGTGACCCCAAACCCCTGGGGCAGGAGGGATCTGCACCCCCAGTTTCGGACCTGCCCTGGGGGCCCGGGTGCCCCCCACCCCGCTGGGGTAAGGGTGCTATGGAGGAGCACGTGTGGGAGGGGGCGCAGCTGGTTTTTGGGTGGGCAGTGGGAAAGGAAGCGCGGGTTGTGCCCCCATCTCCAAGCGAGAAGCCCCCTCAGAGCCCTGATGGGAGCCCCACGTACAAAAAACTATGTCACAGAATAAATAGAGGCACCGGGGTGGGGGGGCGGAAGGAAGGGGGGGCACTAATGGGGGCTCCCAAGTCCAGCCCCCCACCCCCACCCCACCCCCTGCAGCGATGGCCAAGTCCTCCATCCTCCACGCCCCGGGTACCCGCTTTGTGTCCGAATCGCGGGGCTGCCCCAGCCGGGGCGGGAGGGGCTGCCCCGGCCTGTGTCCGTCTGTCTGTCCGTCCCCCCCACCATCAGCTCCGCTGGGCTCAGTTGATGTCGTCGTAGATGCTGGGGGTGTGGGGCGCGGGGGGTTTGGGCTTCTTCTTCTTGCTGGAGCCGAGCCCCGGGGCGCCGCTCACCAGCCCCAAGTGGGGCTTCTTCTTCTTGGTCTTGCGGGACTCGGAGTTGTTTGTACCTGGGGGGAGGAGAAAGGGAGGAGATGGGGGTGCTGGGGGACAGCTGGGCCAGCAGAAGCCCCCCCCAAAACACAGAGGATCCCCTCCATCACCGATCCATACCCAGGAAAATGTACCCCAAAACATTCCCCCCACCCCGGGAAGGTGTGTGACAAAATGTTCCAGCACATGCTCCAGGGACTCTGGAGGCTTTGGGTAGCCATTGTCTGTCTGTGCAGCAGGATTTGCCCCCCCCCCCCCCCCAACACTCACTGGCTTTCGAGGAGGCTGAGTCGGAGGGCGAGATGTCGGAGGAGCCATCCCACTGCAGCCGGCTCATGATGGCCTGGCTCTCTGCCACCTCGAAGCTGTCGTTCTCCACGCTGCCCTCCGCCTCGGGCAGGGACCTGGGCAGAGGTGTTATGGGGGTCCCCAGCCCCTGGGACGGGGGGGGACGGGGACAGAGTCCACAGTACTGCAGCCCTCAATACAAGGGGGATGCCAGGGGCTCGACCCAGCTCCCCACCACCCAGCTGGGTTGCACATCCCAACTCCAGCCCTCTGCTCCTGTCCCCTCCAAGCCTCCCTGGGAGGTGTCCCTGTCCCCATCCCCACCTGAGCACCCCAGGCAGCGCCCCCCCCCCCCTCCATCCCCACACCAGGACAGCGGCCCTGGGACCTTGTGGACCCTGTGTGTCTGCTCACTTACGCGGAGGGACCAAGGAGGTAAACCCGGACTGATCTCCGTTGCTCATCTGTGTGCTGGGGACACCGCAGGGATCTGATGGAGGAGACATGGGGCTGAGTCAGGCATTTTGCTCTCTGCCCCCCCCCCCAGCTCCCATGGCGATCTGGGCACCCTGGGGACCTCCTACAAAGCCCCTCGCAGCCCTACACCAAGCAGGGAAAGCCCAGGACTCTCACCTGGTGCACATCTTCTTGGTGTGCTCAGAGATGACCCCGCATTGCTGGGGAGAGAAGGGACGGGTGAGCAAGCGGAGGAGCAGCCACGTGGCCCCCAGGCTGCGCTCCACCATGATGGCCCCAGGGACCCCAGTCCCAGTGACCCCCAACCTCCCAGTGCTGCCCTGTGCCCCCAGACAGAGCAGCCACCACTTCCCCCCAGGACTGGGACTTTCTGCCCAGTGGGGTGCAGGGCTTCTCTAGGGGAAGATGCACGTCCCTGTCACTGGGGTCAGATCACAAACGTCCCCGTTCCCAGCCTGGAAGCGACCCCCGCTGGGACAGAGCTGAGCCAGCAGAGACCCCAGGAGTCCCAGTCCTCTTGCACCCCATCCAGCTGGAGACGGGGCTTCTCCTGCACCCATCGGTGCCTCCCACGCCCCCGCGGTGACCGACCCCGCGCCCCCCAGTCACGCACCGTGGTGAGCAGCGTCCGCAGCTCCTCGGGACCCAGTGTCTCATAGTTGATTCCCGCCGAGTTGCTGTACTGTGGGGGGGGGGGGGGGCAGAGAGCGGGGTGAGGGCTGGTGGGGGACAGGGACATCCCAGGGGGACAGAGGAGGGACTGGGGACCGTCTGGCCCTCCCCCGCACCCCATCCCACCCTGGGCTCACCTTGAAGGGATCGGGGTTCCCGCCGATCTCGCCTGGAAGAGAAGAGGGGGGTGAGGAGGGTCCCTGCCCGAGGCCTGGCCCCCCCCTATGGCCCCCCCGTACCCCCCCCCCCCACTAGCGCCATCCAGGGAGAGCCCTGCCTCCGAACAAGCTCCGCCCACAGTCCGTGCCCCGCCCACCCCAATACCCCGCCTCCACCGCATGCCCCGCCCCAGCCCCATTCCCTGCCAGCATCCCAAACCCCGCCCCCGCCGCGACGCTCCTCCCCCGCCACGATGCTCCACCTCCGGACGGCAAAAGCCCCGCCCCCCCGGCGACAACAGCCACGCCCCCTCACCATTTTTGTGTTTCAGGGACTTGGACCTGCGGGGCGAGTTGGGGTTCTGCAACGAGAGCGGGGGGTGTTGGGGGAGTGCAAGGTGCCCCTCCCCACCCCGGCCCCCTCCCCCAGCAGCACCCCAACAGCCCCCCCGGCCCCCTCACCTTATCCGATTTCCTCTTCTTTGCTATGGGGAGAGACAGAGAAGGGACAAATTTTACCTTTTCTGGTGGATTTAGCCCCAAACGCCGCAGCAGCCACCACCAGCCCACCCTCCACTCCTGCTGCCGGGAGGCTCCCCTCCCCGGGGATGGGGTGGGGCACTCAGGGACCCCCACACTCAGCTGCTTGCACCCTGCCAGCCACTGCATGCGTGCCCAGGACTGGGGTTCAAGGGCCACGGGGCAGCCAGGACATGTCCCCCACCCCTCACGGGGGGCCAGGGACCCCCGGCCAGGCTGGCACCTGCACACCCCATGTCCCCCCACCTTTCTTCTCTGAGCCGTAGGACCAGTCGTTGTCGTTGATGTCGTCGTTGTCCTCCTGGTCGCTCTCCGACTTGTTCATGTTGTTGCTGCTTGCGATCCTGCACAGGGAGGGGGAGGAAGGTCAGGGACCCACAGCCGGGATCCATCCCGCACCCTCCCTGGCACCCCAGGATCCATCCTACACCCTCCCTGGCGCCCCAGGATCCACCCTGCACCCCACCAGCACTGCCATGCCCACCCCAGACAGTCCCAGCCCCAGATCCAAGACCGGGGTCCCCAGCAGCCGCTGAGGGAAGCCAGGAACAGAGGAGCCAGGATTCCCGGTTTGTTTTTCCGGGAAGGAAGGAAGCAGCGGGTTAAAGCAAGAGGAGCTGGAGGTGGGACTCCAGGGTTGGGGGGCAAGGACACCCCCCCCCCAGTGAAAAGCAAGGAGGGGGGAGAGCCCAGGTGCCCACTTTCCACCCCAGGCTCGTCACCGCCGAGATGGAGGTGCCCAAATCCTCCGCACCCCCCCCACCAAGAAGAGACACAGACCCACAGCCTCGATCCCCCCTTGCGCCTCAGTTTCTCCATGCAGAGGGGGGACCACTGGATCCCCCAGCCCAGCTTTTTGGGGGGACACGCTTACCTCCGGTTGGCAATGCGGCTGCTGTTGCGGCCCATGCCCAGGCACTTCTCCAGGTGGGGGGCGAAGCGGGAGGCGGCGATGCTGCGGCTGCAGTTGGGGCACACGCACTCCTTGTTCTTCCACTGGTTGTAGACCTGCCCGAAGATGTCCACGCCGGGCTGGTCCACGATCTCTGCGGGAGGCACACGCATCAGCCCCCACCCCGAGACCTCCTTTTGCTGCAGAGACGACGCTGGCTGTGCCACCCCGGCTCCGGTGCTTTGCTTTTGGGGGTGGGGGAGGGTGTCCCTTGGACCGCTGGTCCCTTCCCAGACCCTCAGCTTGGCTTCGGGGGCCTGAAACCAGCAGCAGTGCAGCCGGGGGGGGGGGGGGGGGGGGGCGTCTCTCCTACCCACACCCACCCAGCCATGCTCCCCCAGGGCACAGCACCACAGCTTGAAGCAATATTTCTGGGGTTCAGTTCAACTCAGGGGTTTACAAAATGGCTCCTCTGGGACGGGACGGTCACGTCCCGGCAGCACCGGCACTGCTGGGGGGACACTTGGGCTACGGGGCATTTCATCCCCCTTGGCACCGCTTGCACCCAAATCCCTACGCGTGGGGACGACCGATCCCCCCCCCGCCACAGCCTCTCCGCGGCTTTTCCTGGCGGCACCGGGAAGGGGATGCTCGCCGTCTCCCCGTTGCCAGCGTCGCCCCGTCCCCGGGGAGCTGCGGGGCGCTCACCGAAGTCCTTCATGCTGTCGGGGTCCGTGTCGTCCAGGAAGAAGTAGCCGCACTTGACCGCCCGGTGGACTTCGAAGCAGAGGCCCAGGCAGGCATCTTCCACCAGGTCCGTGTAGATCTCGTGTGCGATGGCCTGGGGCAAGGGGGGGGGGTGCTGTTAGAGATGAGGGAGGGAGGTGGGGGCCACGGGGGGGGACAGATGGACAGTCCAGGGGGACAGACGGACAGGCCTGGGAGAGCCGCTTACCTCCAGTTTGCTGTTATCCAGGCCAGACAAAGACATATCCTCCATTTTCATTTGCAACTGCTCGCGGAGAAGTCACGCCGAACGCTCATAGCACAGGACACGCGGGGGTCTTGCTGTGGGGGGGCAGGGGCCACGCTGGCACTTCACCCGTGGCCAGCAGACACCCCCCACCCCCCCAGCCAAAAACCCACCTCACGCCCTGGGGAACACATAGACCCCAAGACCTCCAGCGTGTCTCCAAGCCCCAAAAGGCAGGGTCCTGGGTTAAACCCCCCAGGAATGGGGAGGCTGGGGGGGGGGGGGGGGGGGGGGCGGCACGGGAGTCCCCCAGCTTGGCACCAACCCCCCCCCGGTGGGGTAAGTCAAGGGAAGACAGGAAAGGGTCCCGGATTTGGATCCGCTACCTGGCCCCCCCGCCAACTTCCCAGGGAGGGACAGCCGCTCCCCAGTCCTTCCCTCTGGATAAACCAGGCCTCTCCCTGCCAGCCGCCATGGGGGGGGGGGGGCCACCCCCTCCCCTCCACTGCCAGCCCCCCCTCCCCACCAAGGCCAGCCTGGGATGTGCCTGGCTATCACCAAGGTGTCAGGCCCCCCATCCCCAGCATCATCTCTGGATTGCAGGTGGGCACAGGGGACTTGAGGTGCCCCCCCCATGCACCCCAAAGCTGCCCCCCCCCCCCCCCCCAGAGGGGCGGTGGGTTTTGCTGCATCACCCTCCCTTGAAGCTGATGGAAGGAGGGGACAGGGCAGGGATGGGGACGACCGTGTCGTGAGTGTGTCCCCCCCCCCCAGGGAGCACCCCAGACCCCCCCTCTAACCGCAGGTCTAAAGAGGGGGGGGGGGGCCCCAAACTCACACCAAGACACCCCCACCAGCACCCACCAACGGTGGGTACTGGCCAGTGGTTTACGTCCCCCAGTTACCATGGAGGGGGGGTTCTGACCCAACCATTAGGACCCAGGGAGGAGGGGGGGGGGGGGGGTCCTGTGTCATGCCCCCCCCCCCCCCCTTGCACCCCAGCACCCACTTCCGGGCCTGAGCCGAGGATTTCTTCCCTCCGCCGCGGAAAGAGGAAACACCGGCTGGCATCAGCTCAGACCTGCACCCCGTGGGACCCTCCTGGACCCCCCCCCCCGGGCCCCCCCCTCGGGTTGAGAGGCTGGTGTGGCTCAGGCAGAGCCTTGGGGGTGCGGGGCGGGGGGGGGGGGGGAGCTGCCTGGTGCTGCCCCCCCCCCGCTGCAGGCAGGCCTGCAGGCAAGGCCTGGAGGAGTCGAACAAAAGGGATGCAGGGACCCAGCTGGGGGGGGGGGGGGGGGGCTGCACCCTGCCTACCCCCCCCCCGGGGTGATGCCAGACTTGGGGGGGTGGGGGGGGGGGAGGGGGGCACACACGGCTGAGAAACCCCTGCAGGAGCTGGGTGCTGCATCAGGCTGGGGATTGGGGGGGGGGGGGGGGGGGGAGAAAGGGGGTGCCAGGGTCTGGGGGTCCCCCACAGGGTGAGGGGCGGGTTCGCGGGGGATCTGCTGGGGCTGGGGGGGGGGGGGGGGGGCCAGGAGGGGGTCACAGGGGGCTTTTAGGTTTGGGGGGGGTGGGGGGGCACACGCGGGGCGGGGCGGTCCCGGGGGGAGGGGGGTCCCGGCACGGGGTCGGGTGGATCGGGGGACCCCTAAGGGCCGGGGGGGGCTCAAAGCAGAGCGGGGCGGGACCGGGGCGGGGGGGGGGGCCGGGGTCCTCCGGGGCGGCGGGCCGGGGTCCCCTGGCCCACCCTCACCCCCCCTCCGGTGCTGCAGGGCCCCACGGCGGGGCGGGACCCCGGGAGACGGGAGCTCCGGGCCGGGATAGACCGAGAAGGGTGGGTCGGTCGGTCACTTACCGGCAGGGAAGGCCCGTTGGGTCCGGGCCAGGTCCGGGTCAGAGCCCCCCGCCGCTCCACCGCGGGGCCCGGCGGCGGCTCGCCATGCTCGGCGGCAGCGCCGCCCGCCCTCCCGGGGCCGGGGCCGGGGCCGGAGCGGTACGCGGGAGCGGGCGGGCCGGGCCTGGCGCTCCCTCCGCCCGGCGGCGGCCCGAGGCGGCGGCGGCGGCGGAGGGGAGGGGAGGGGAGGGGAGGGGAGGGGGGACACGGGGGGGAAGAGGGGGCGGAGCGCCGCACCCGGCGCGCGCACGGCCCGCCCCCGCCCCCGCGCCCACCGCCAATGGGGAGGCTCCGTGCGGGGCGCGGCCAATGGGAACGATCGTCACCGCCGCTGCCGCTGCCGCCGCCGCCGCCGCCGCCGCCGCGCGGGGCCGGCACCTTGTCGGAGGGCGCCGGGGCGCCGGGGCGGGGCGGGAGGAGGGAGGGGGTGCGGAGGGGGTGTGGCTAGGGGTGAGGGTGGGCGGGGCGAGGGGGCGGGGGCGGGGCTTGGGGGCCCTCCCTTCGTGTACCCCGGGGCTTCCCCCGCCCCCCGGCTCCCTCTACAGAGACCCCACGGATGCCCGATCCCCACGGATCCCCAGTCCCTGTGGACCCCCCCATCCCTAGGGATCCCCGGGGATCCCCTCCCCCCATATCCCCACGCAGCCCCCAAAAGTGACCCCTATGGATCCCTCCCAGTCATCCCAGTGGATCCCCCGTGATCCCCACAGGTCCCCCACATCCACCACGGAGAGGAAAAACACTCCTCACACTTGGGGTTTTTTTTCCTAAAGTTTTATTTTTTATAGTAATGACATGAGAACAGAAACATTATTTTTCACTTTATTATACAAAAAAAACCAAAAAACAAAAAAACAAAAAAACCCAAAAAACTCAAAAAAACAAACAAAAAAAAGAACCGAAACCCAAGCAAACCGGGAAACCGCAGATGCGAGGCCCCCGCGTCCCGCTCAGCCGTACAAATTCCAAGTTGGGATTATTATTTTTTTTTTAATTTTTTTTTGTCTTTTTTTTAAACCTACAAAAACACTCTTTAAATATTAGAAAAAAAAGATGATTTTTTTTTGTTTGATTTTTTTTTTTTTTAATGTAATTCACAAGAACTTCCATCTAAAGGATCCCGGGTTTTTGTGGCAGTGCCAAAATGCACTCAGGTTCAATTCTCTTGCAGCGCAAACGCCTTTTCCCCCAATTGTCAGCGCTGTAAGAATTTTTCATTTTTATTATTATTTTTTTATTATTTTTTTTTTTAAAACAGAAAAAAAGAAAAAAAAGGTTTTTTTTTTTTGTCTTTTTTTTGTACTAAAAACACATCCACTAAAACACGACGGTGCTGGGTACATTCAGCAGAAAAAGGGATGGATTTCCCCTTAGGGGATGGGGGGGGAATTAAAAATTGGGAAGAAAATTAAAGGAAAATCCCAAATGGAGGCGGTGGGGGGGGAGAGAAGTAGACAGAGGGACAGACAGACGGACATGGGGGGGGGGGGAAGACACACACACCGGCCGGGTTCTCTTGGGGGACCCCGGTCCCAGGGGGGACGCGGGGGGATTGTCCGTGCGGGGGCACCCGGGTTCACCCCCCCCACCCTGGGGTTGGGGTCAATTTCCCCCAAATGGTGGTATTTCAGCCCAATTTGAGGCGAGAGGCCGTGACAGGGGGTGTCACCCCCCCCCCCAGCATTGAGGGGGTCCCCGGTTGTGTTTTGGGGTGACTCACGGTCTTTAGGAGGGGCTGGATTTGGGGTGCTGAGAGCAGCAAACCGGGGGGGCTGTGGCTGGGGGGGCTGGGACCCCCCCTTGCAGCCAGAAAAACCCCAAACCTGCAGCTTGACCCCCCCCCCACTACCCCCCCACAGCTACCCACTGAGCTGAGATTTGGGTGAAGAGAAAAATGCCTAAATTAAAGCACACAAGAGAAAAAGCCCCCCCAGCCTGCCCTCCCCAGCCCGGGGGGGGGGGGCAGGTGCCCCCCACCCCCTTCCCTGGGGCCCCCCAAATCCTGTCCCCCAGCCCAGCTCCTCTCCGGGGACAGGACGGGGGGGGGGGACACGACCAGAAGGGACAAACCTTGTGCCCCCCCCCCCACCCCCCATAGAGTGGTGGTCGGGGGGGGTGTCCCCCAATCATACCGGGTGTTTTGGGGGGGGGGGACGAGAACCCTGCAGGGAGGTGCCGTGGGATTGCTGGTGCTCGTGTCTGCTTAAAAAAAAGGGGGGGGGGAGCCCAGACAGGCGCTGCCAGGCCCCCCACCCCCCCCAGTCCCCGCGGCCCCATCCCCCTCCCGGGGAGGGGGGCATCGACCCCCCAAAAATAAACCCAAACCGCACCAATATTTACAGCATGGCCGGGGGGGGTGGGGCGAGAGCCCCCGGGGGTGAGGGGGCAAACTGGGGGTAACTGGGGCAACTGGGATGAGGGGAACACTGGTCCCCCAGGGATTTGGGGCGAAGGGAGAGGAGCAGCTTCACCGAAAATGGAGGGGAAAATGGGGGGAGGGGGGAAGAAAAAATAAAAGATGGATCTTTCTCATTTTATAAAAAGGAAAAAAAAAAAAAAGAATAAAATAAAATACAACGGCACAACAACCACCGACAACATAGAGGGACACTCCGGCAGCACCCCCACGCCGACACTCCCCCCCCCCCCCCCCCCCGTTGGTCATGCTGAGCAGCCAGGACCCCGAGGAGGCGGGGGGGGGGGGGGGAGCCACACGTGCCATGGCCCTGGGTGCCCCCCACCCCGGCACACACGCTCGCACACACACGCACGCATCCCCCCCCCCCAATCCATCCATCCACATCCCCCCCCCCCAAAAATGGGGACACGCCGGGTGGTCACGGTCCGTGGCCGGCGCTCCCAAGTGCCGTGGATGCGGAGGTCCCGGTGAGCTCCCGGTGCAGCTTCCAGACTGTACAAGGTGGGGAGGGGGTTGGGGGGGGGGGGGGCCCCCCCGAGACGCCAGGGGGATGCGCAGAGAGCAGGGGGGCAGGGGAAGAGATATTGTCCCAACGGCTGAGTCCTGAGCAACTCGGCTCATGCTCCGTGCCCGCTGCCTGGGGCGGGACGGGAGGGTCTGCGTGGGGGGGTAGGTTTTGTTTTTTTTTCCATTTGTGGGGTTTTTTAATAAAAAAAAAGGTGTGGGGGGGGTTGTTGGGTTTTTTTTCTGTGTGTTTTTGTTTTCTTTCTATAAAGTCCGGAGCTGGTAGCGAGGGTATGAAGGGGGCGAGGACAGGGTGACCCTCCAAAAATAATGAAATCTCCAAAAAAAAAAAAAAAAAAAAAAAAAAATCGCTTCCCCTCCCTTGGTAAGGGGAGAGTAAAGAGGGGGTGGGAGGGACAGGGGGCTCGCCCCCTTCTCTCCCCCCAGCCCAGGGGGCGAGCAGCCCCCGGCTCCCCCTCCGTAGTGTGAGCTCGGCGGAGGGGTCCCTCCGGCCCCCACTCCCCGGGTTGGGGGGGTCCCGCGGGGGGCTGTGGCTCACCAGGGGGGCAGGAGGAAGAGGAAGAAGGGATTTTGGGGAGCTAGGGGGGGGATTTGGGACCGAAACCGAGAAACCAAACGACGTTACTAAGAGCTTGGCCGGATCAGTTGGAGTCGGAGTCAGAGGAGTCCCCCGAGGAGGAGGAGGAACTGCTGCTGCCCTCCGAGTCGTTGTCATCCTCATCCTCATCATCCTCATCCTCGTCATCCTCGTCGTTCTGGGGAGGCAGGGGGACGGCAGAGAGGACCGGGGGGTTAGCGGCAGGGCTGGGGGCCCCGGCTGCCGTCCATCATCTCCCCCTTGTCCCCTGCTCGCCCTCCCCGCTGCGGCACAGGGCGGGGGGGTTCCCCACAGAAGGGGGCTTTGCAACCCCATCCCTCCCGCCGCTGCCACCCCGGGGTGGAGGGGGATGGAGGAGGGACGTGGGGCAGGAGTGAGTTTGCAAGGGCTCAGCTCGGGGGGTGCCGGGGCGGGGAGCGTGCCGGAGCAGCGCGCGGGGGTCCTACCCTCACCTCTGCCACTGCCTCGCTACACGATCCGAGGTAGGGTACCCGACCCGCCTCGTGCCTCAGTTTCCCCCCTCTAAAGCCAGGGAAGGAAGAGGCGTGAGCTGAGACCAACGAGGGGGTCGAAACACCTCACCTGTCCGGTGGCGAGCACAAGGCACGGACACGGTTTCTGGCCCCAGCGCCATCCAGCATAGTCTGATTTCAGTTGCACCGGTGTAAAACTTTGACTCTGGTGACTTACTCGGCATTCACACTGGCGCAAACGGAGCCGAGACCAGACTCAGTATCTCCACCAGGAAAAAGACAGGAGATTTTTCTCTGCTCACTGGGGGCTCTGCACAACCCGCACCTCTATGTCCCGAGGCTGCTCCTAACTACGCCCCGCGGCTGCTCCTCGCACCCTCCCCGGGGATGCTGGGCGGATTGAGGGGGGGGGATATCCCATTCCCCTTCGCCTCCCCGTGTCCCCCCACTTCCCGGGAGCTCTTCTGCCACGGTCCTATCTGAGCCCGGGTGCGGATGCCCCCCAGCCCCAGAGGTGGGTGAGGGCGGGGACAGGGGGCAGAGCGAGTGGTACGGGAGCGGAGCGGGGCCCGGGGCGGCCCCGCCGCCCTCCCCAGGGCACGCACCGCAGCCTCACCTCGTCCCCGTCTTCGCTCTCTTCCTCGCTGCTGGACTCCGAGGAGTCGCCGCCTTCCTCTGACGAGTCACCGTTGTCGTCGTCGTCGTCCTCATCTTCATCGTCGTCTTCCTCCTCCTCTTCCTCCTCGTCATCGTCCTCTGACTCCTGAGGGGTGGGAGGGGGTTGGTCGCAGGCAGGCGCCCCGGGAAACCAGCACCCATGGGTGCACCACCCCATCCTTGGCCATCAGCCTTTGAGTTCCTCCATCCACCGAGCGGGATCAGGTGGCTCCTACCCCACGCCTTGCGTGGAAGCCTTTTCCCCATTTATGTTACAAACGGCCCCAAAAAGGCTCCCAGAGTGGGTGCAAGGGGATGTCGTAGACTGCAGGGGGGCAAAATCAGACCTGGGTGGGTTTTGAGCACAGACTTGGGGAGCACCCTTGGTTTATTGCCTCAAGGAACAGGCAGGCAGCAGAAAGCACCTGGGATGCCTCAAATAAGAGGTCTGGGTCCCCCCCGGGACGCCCTCCCCAGGAAGGAGGGCGCTGGGTATCCCCAGTGTGCAGCACGGCCATCACGCACTCACCGACTTGGACTGCATCGTTGGCTTCATCTTGGGGTTGGGACCCCGGATCTTCCCTATGCTCTTGCGTTTCTGCAGGGGGGGAACAAAGCAAAACCATTTAGAGCTGCAAGGCTCGAGCTCAGGTCCTCCCCAGTGCGTGACATGGAGAAAAATCCCACTGCCGAGCTGCTACAGGGGTGAATCCCTTTGAGGTGCTGTCCTGAGCTCAGCTCACCTTCTGCACATCCCAATCTCACCCAGGGCTGATCCCAGCCCAGCCCCAAGCCCCCGGGTCCCCCTCCATGGCGGTGCCGGGTGGATACTCACGTTGGAAGTGTGTTCCTTGTAGGCAGCCCGCTCCTGGGGCGAGAGGCTCTGCGGAGACAGAGGAGACAGTCAGGGCGCAGGGAGGGCTGGGCAGGCACGGAGTAGGGGACGGTGTGGGGAAGGACCCTAGCACAGGGCACCCCCTCCCTACATATATTTTTTTTTAAAGGTCCTTTAAGTTACAAAATGCCAAAAAAGGGTCTGGAGATGGTGGTTCCCAGAGGAAGGCTGTGAGCAGAGACCACGCCAAGCATCCCCAACAACAACTGACCCCAGAGCCCCTCAGTGCCGCCCATCGGGCATTGGGGCTCAGCCCTCACCTTGAGCCAGATGTCGAGGTGCACCTTGTACTGTTTCTGCTGCTCCTCCGCCAGCTTTTTGTAGTGGTCCTTCTGGCCCTGGGAGATGCGCTGCCAGCGGCTGCCGATCTCCACCATCCGCTCCTTCAGCGGGAGGTGGTTCAGCTCCCCGTTTGACAGCAGCTCCTGGGAGAATTTCTGGTAACCGTTCCTGCAAGGGGGGAGCGCAGAGACTAGATCAGACAGCATGCACGGAGAACTGAGGTGTCCACAAGCAGCCCACACTAACCACCATCCACCCCCACCATGGTCCAGCCCACACTCCCTCCACCCCGGGGCTGCTCCAGGCTCTTTTGCACTAGCCCACTTGCCCAGCCAGATCCAACTTTTCAGACCCCAGACCCCAGGTACTCACATGGGGGGTTTCTTCGGCTCTCCCTGGAACTTCATTTTCTTGGCGGAGTTGGTGGAGCACGGAGGGGCCCGCATCTCGCTCAGCTCCCTCTGAGCCAGAGGAGAAAGACGTGTCAGGGAGACATGGGCAGTGCCGGCCGCAGGGCCATGGTGGGGGGCAGGAAGGAGCAGGGACCCACCTCATATCGCTTCTGATCCTCCGCCGCTTTCTTGATCCACATCAGCTTCTCCTTCTTCTCCATGTTGTTCCAAGTGGCCTCCATGGCCTTCAGCGCCTTCCCCCGGTCGTTCTGTGGCACAGACCCCACCACAACATTAGATGCACCCAGGACGCCAGGCTGCTACCGCTGGCTCTGCCATGGACCATGGGGTACCCACTCCCTTGCTGTGACCCCTGTCCTCCCCATGGCTCCCAGCCCCAACCCGTCGCCTTGGCTGTGAAAGCAGGGGAGAAGGTGCAAGGCAATTCCTGCTGGTGGGAGTGATGATCCCACTTCCAGCTTCTTTCCCAGCCCACTCCTCACCTTGAAACGAGCCAGGTAGTCTCCGATGACGCTCTGTTGCCAGATCTCCTCAGCTGTCTTGGGAGACTCGGGCAGCTTCCCACGCTCTTCTTTATCTGAGCCGTGCTTCTTCTCCGACTGTGCCTTCATTGCTGCCTCCCGCGCCTTGTACTTGGCCTGTGCAGGGGTGCACGGCAGGGGTGAAGGGGCAGCACGGCCACCCGGGCATAAGCCCCCGGCCACCAAGCACCGGGAGGGCAGGCAGCAAGACACTGCAGCTTCCCCCAGTGCTGTCCCCACAGTAGCTGCAGCAGCCCCCCACCACGCACACCCATGTCTCAGGATTTCTTCCCACCAGGAAAACCATCAAGCCTTTAAATTGAGGCTCAAGGACCCTCCAAGGTTTCTTAAGCTGCTGGGTTTTGACCCACCAGGTCACGAAAGGGAGAAGGAACAGCCAGCGGCACCCATCGGTGCTGACACCACCACCTGGGTGATGGCTCACTGGAGCTGTGATGCTCCTGGGGACAATCATCCCCCAGCTGCGGTGCCTGGGGGCAAGCAAAGCCCCTTGCAACAGGACAAAGACAGGCAGCGTCCCCCGGACTGCCAGAGATGCCCAACGGAACAGCAGAGACTGGGATGGAGGAGAAGGGTCGGGGACTACCAACCTTCTTCTTCTCGGAGAGGTCATTCCACATGCGGGCCAGAAGCCGGGTCAGCTCGCTCTCCGACAGCTCCGGCCGCTCCTCCTGCAGCTGCTTCCGCTTCTCCTCCGAGAAGATGAACATGGCGGAGATGGGTCGTTTGGGCTTCTCTGAGCTGGCCTGCGGGAGGAACACGGAGCCGTGGGTGGGGGTGAACCCACAGAGGGACCTGCCTCACACTGGTAGCCTCCAACCCCAGGAAAAACATGGTGAAAGAACCAAGGAATGAAGCCCTCAAAGCACCCTGAGATGCCAGCAACCCCATCCCATGTCTCTGGCACGTGCTGCCCCATCTCTCCAGTTGCTGCTCTCACCTTGCCGGTCTCTGGTGAGGACTTTTTGGATGCAGGACTTGTCGCCCCTTTCCGGTTGCTGCCCAGCATCTTCTCCTCGCCTAGCACCCGCTGCTGCTCCTCCTCGGGCAGGCTCTGGGTGGCACAGGAGGAGAGACACAGTTAGATGGCCTGACGCTAACGAGGCTTTGGTGCAACCAGGGAATAGGGACACTGGGGAGGGGGAGCTAATGCACTCAGCTGTCCTGATCCAAAAGCCACCCCAGCCAGGACAAACATCAGGCACTGCAAGCCTAGGTGTGCAGCCTGGGGGTCCCCACGCCTGTGTCACCCCCCCTGCAAGGGCAACGTCCCTCTTCCCCAGCTCTGTCCCCTCCCCGGCTCAGTCTCATCTGCTTCCTCTCCGCAAAGGCAGGGCAGGCAGGTGCCCAGATCCGGGCGCACCCCTGGGTTTTCCACCCCCTGCCCTTGCAGACGCAGCCGGGGCCGCGTCACATCCGCCCAGGGGCCGAGCACGGTGCTGGGACGGCTTCGGTGCGGCTCCCCCCGCCTACACCCCGTCCAAGGGAAGGAAGCGAGAGACTCGCTGCTGCCTGCACAGCCGCAGCTGCTGACAGCAACCCCTCCTCTGTTACCAGGCCTCCGCTCACCCCCGGCTTCCCCTCCCAGCTGGGGGGGCCCGTCCCCACCTCCCAGTGCCCAACTCAAAGACACTCGGTCAGGCATTAGGGCAGCTGGGGAAGGGTCAAGAATATGTGCAAACACCTCTGCACAGCACCCATGGCTGGGTCCAGCCATGTTTTGGGAGGAGCAGGAGAGGGCAGCATCAGTGCAGCCCTCGTTTAACCCATCTCAGCCCCTGGCCAAGGCTCCCTGCCTGCATTCGGGGTCTCCAGCACCCGATGGCCAAGGCACCCCTACATCACTTACCTCCAGGAAGCGGAGGAGCTCAATCTCATAGTCTTTCTTTTTCTGGAGGGAGATGGAACTTGTGGTTACACAGAGATCCCCCACCCCATCCCTGCCTTGTGCAGTCCCCAACCCAGCCTCAGCCCCCTCGGCAACAGCATCCTCCACCCAGACCATCTGCTGGTCCCACACTCATGGACTGGGGAGACAGAGGACCAAGAAAGGTGATCGAGGACCTCAGGGGAAATCGGTGGTCAAGACAACAAGAAGAGGCACTGAGGAAGGGTGAGGGGCTCATTTCCAGCGAGATTTGTAGCGCAAGCTCTCCCATCCTACTCCTCCCTCCCCGTAGAACTGGTGCCAACCTGCCTGTCCACCCGTCTGTCCATCCTCGGCCACTCACCTGATCGCACTTTTTGTGGTACGCGTCCTTTTCCTTCTGGGAGAGCAGTTTCCACTGCTGGCTGCACAGCACCATCCGCTCGGTGCTAGGCACGTCTTTCATGTTGGCCATCAGCTCTGCGCAGTACAGGGAGTAGCTATTCCTGTAACCGACGGAGGGACCCAGCATTAGGGACAACCTGCCCCACTTGTGTCCCCTCTGCGGAGCTAGCTGGGTGCTAAGAGCCCCCACAAGACCCCCCCAGCTGCCCTCTGGGTTGCACCGGGCAGTGAAGTGCTGTGCCAGAGGTGTCTGCATTTTAGGGAAGCGAGGGGTTGGATTACCCCCTAAACCAGAGCACGCAGCATCACCATAAACCTCACTCAGATTCTCTGCAAAGGTATATTTAATGTATATTTAAGGACCAGTTTAATGGGGTCGTTGACAGCCCATGCCCATGGTCCCAGAAATGACTGGGGCTCTCAAAGCCAGGCAGAGGCCCACTTTCCTCGTTAGCAAGAACCAGCATCCACCCGAGCTGGCCAAGAGCCTGAAGTGATAGCTAAGAGAGGGACACCTCTCTCACACCCAGATGGGGAGGGACAGGACTCACGGAGGTGGCTTTGTGGGTCGTCCATCAAACTTGTCCTTGAGCTGGCGCTCAGCCTTGGTGAGGGTGGAGCGGGTGATGCCCTCCTCGCTGATGTTCAGCTCGGGGTGCTTCTGGATGTAGTCACGCATGATCTCCTGCAAAGGACAGAGAGCAATCAGGAGAGGGGCTCCGATCCCCGCCTGGCTGGGGGCCGGAGGAGGAGGAAAGAGAAGCCAACCATTGCCCTAATCATCTCCCCAGGGGTACTTCTCCCTTCCCCAAGCATCGCTGGACGAGGCAGGGCTCAGACTCACTAGGGACCTGCAGGGATCTGGCTGAACCCCCATGCTGGCTATCGGGTGAGGCTGGCTAGCTGCCGGCAGCTGCAGCCGGGAGGCAGAGTGGCTCAGAGTGAACGTAGGGACGAGCGTGGAGGGGAATGGGTGAGGCTGCTCCCTACCTCATACTCCTTCCGCTGTTCCAGGGCCTTATGAATCCATTTCAGCCTCTTTTTATCCGAGAGTTGAGACCACTGCTTGCCCAGCGACTCTTTCACCTCCTTCGTGGTGGCCTGAAAACCCAAAGCCAGAGGTGAGGGCAGAGGGGTAAAATCCAAAAAAAGAAGAGGAAAAAAAAAAATTTAAAAAGGCAAAAATAGTGTGGCCCGCCATCTTGTCCCAGCGGCACCCAGCTGGGGCCGTGGGATGGCTGTGAGCCGAGCTCATGGCCAGGGAAGGGGGTGTGTGCAAGTGTGGGGCATGGCCAGAGGTGGATGTCTGTGGTGGAAATCTTTCCTGCCCTGACTCAAGACTGTGGTCACCCCTTCGACTGCAGGCAAAAAGTGGGGTCTGTGCCCCTGAGCCTCTTCCAGATGTGCAGAGCCCCTTCTTACCTCCATCCAGACTGCTGGGAGCTTCTAGCGATGTCTTCCATCCCGTCCCCCCCCTAAAATGCTTCTCTCATTTCCCCCTCCTCTCCCCCCAGCAGCGGGGTACAGGACCCCTCAACACTCACACTCACACGCACTCCCACCCACCGTACTCACATCTGGACGCACTTTCAAGTAGATCTTCTTCTCGTGGTTGTACCACAGTTGCTGGGGGGTCTTGGGTTTTTCAGGGACGTCAGATTTCTTGGCGTTCTGGATGAGATCCGGGTGATCTTCCCTTTACCCGGCAGGGAGGCGGGGAAGGGAGAGCGTTATGGAGGTTGCAGGTGGAAGGAGAGCACCCCCTAAACCTCCCCGCTAAGGGGTAACCATCACTACAGGGCTGAGCCTCCATGGGCTCAGATACTGGGGGGCGTCCCCGGAAAGAGTAGGAGAGTTTTAGGAGAGATTCAGGTCTGCCCCTCCTGGGGGAGCATCAGCTACAAGCATCCCCTTTAATGCACGGGGCTGGGCTGCATCCCTGAAGCAGCAGCAGGTCATCGGGAACACCAGGATCCACCTGGGTCACAGTGACCAGGTTCAAAAGGAAGGTCTGGGGGCAATGGGGTGGTCGCTTCAGCTTTTAACAGTGCCGTGGCAGGGTTCCTGTCCTCCCCTTGCAGACCCTAAGCCCCAGAGCGTGGCTAGTCCTCTGCTCTCTCCCCCTCGCCCAGTCTCTCAGCTGGAGGGCTGCTCTCAGACACCTTTTCCTTCCTCTTTTTTTCAGCATCCCCCCTTCCCTTCTGCCTTCAAGCTGCAACGCCCATCAGGGCTTCCTCCGTGAGCTACACGCAGGAGGGGAGACTGGGTCTGCCTGGAGGGGCCCGGGGAAACGCGGGGGGGCTGCCCGCTCACCTGAACCTCGCCAGGTTCCTCTCAAACTCCTGCTTCTCTCGCTGGAAGTCCTGGATGTATTTCATCTGGGGACACAAAGCCACCAGGGAGGTGGAGAGGGATGCCAGCACCAGGGAACGGGCAGCCAGATACAGGCCTGTCAACCCTGCCGGCTGGGCACCCCACCACCCCCAAAGGGACTCGAGGGCTCTCCAGCCCATCAGACTGGTCCTGCAGCTCCCAGCTGAGCGTTTCCAGCCTGCCCAGGGATTCAGAGGCAGGATCTCCCCCCTCTCCCTGCACCCAAGCGGCCCGGGGCAAGAGGGCACAGCAGGACCTTGTGCCCTGGACTTTTCCTGCTGGTGGCAAATCCACCCAGACTGAGAGTTGGGGCACCCAAAACACCTGCCTGGGCTCTGGCCAAGCCCAAGGCCACCTCCAGATCTGGAGGTGAGATGGGCAGCTCTCCTCCCAGCATCTGCCACGGCTTGGAGCAGAGCCTGACCCTCCATCCCTCGCTCGGACAGGGCGGCCACAGTGGGGCGTGTGATTTAACCCCAGCGTTAAATACAGATCCACCCAACAGCAAAGTCACCATCCAGGTTTGTCTGGAAGAGACGGACCAACGGACGGACCCAGCCAGCCTCCACCCCACAGATCCTGGGAACCAGGACAGGAAAAGGAAAGGAAGTCTTACTGGTCTGACAGGACTAAACAAGCACCCGGGTTTTCTCCCATCGAGAGCCAGATTAAACCCCCACCAGGTAGAGGCTGGGCTCTGCTGGTTTTACTGGGAGAGCTGGGCAGGCAGAGCCCAGCACGCAGAGGCACACAAGTGGGAAGGGGCTTGCTGACTCCCCCCCGTACCTTTTTCTTCTCGGGAAGCTCCTTGTATTTCTTGGACAGGATCTTGGTGAGATCCAGGTTGCTCATTTCAGGGTGAAGCTTGGCATATTTGGCCCGCTTCTCCATGAAGAAGCGGAAATAGGGAGTCAGGGGCTTCTTGGGGAAGTCGGGGTGTTTCTGGGGAGACAGCAGAGCGGCAGACACTGAGTGCGGAGCTGGCAGCACTGCAGAGAGCACAGCCAAAGCCCGCCGGCTCCCAGCTCCCACCAGTACTGGGGGAGACCTGCCTCCACCAGTCCCGCTGGTCATCCCGCTCCCTGACATGGGAACATCCCAGCTTTGCAGGCAAGGGGGGGAAAACGCTGGGAGCAAGGGCTGCCTTCCCCTGGAACTACAATATCCCAGGGCTGGGTATTTCAGGAGCAGCCTCCAGCCATTCAGAGCCGTTGGCACAGAGGAGTTGTGCTGCAAGAAGGGAAACTGAGGCAGGAGGAGGGGACGGGACCCACCTCCCGGGGATGGCCGGTGGTAAAGCATCAGCTGCCCTGGGGCCGCCTGGCCGAAAGCAGCACCCCACCCGACCCAGCAGGCCAGGAATAGGATGGCAGCTTCCTGGCCCCCCTGGTGCTAAACTTGGATGCAGGCTGCCAGCAATACAGCCAACCATATTAAATGTACCCTGGACTTGGCCCGGACCCAGAGCCCGTGGCCTCCGGAGCCTTGGGCAGCCGGCCGCAGGGATTACGGGCAGTGAGGTGCCTGCAGGGGCTCTGGTGGTAGAGCCACATGGGTCTGGGGTGCCACATGGGTGACAGCCCCCCGTCCCAGGGAAGGGAGAGGTTCCCCTTTAGGGACTGACCCCAATTCCTGTCTGATACCTTGAGCTTTTTGCCCTTGTAAGGATTCTTCACGTGCTCTTCAGCATCCATAATGAGCTCCGTGAGGGTCCGAAACTTCCTCACCTGCGGGGTAATGAAGGGCCACAAACGTGAACAGGCTGCACGTGGGGGACAGGGCAGATACCCGCTCGGCACCGAGCCACGCTCGGCAGGGCATAAACCCACGGGGTTTCGTAATGCCACCGCACAAACGACCCGTCCCAGCGCCTCCGAGGGGTTCGCGATGCCGACGGCAGTGGGATGGTATCGGCACTAAGGGCCGAGGACTCCAGGCGCTGAACTTGAGCGATTCAAACAGCCCTGGGAGGTCACTGAGATGCTCGGTCCCTCTCGCGGAGACCCCTCCGAGTCTCGTGCGGCTGTCGGTTACCTCATTAGAAATCTCCATCCACTTCATCTTGCACATCTCCCCCGAGAAGTCCTTGAAAGCCACTTTCTCCCAATCCAGGTGGGACTCGGTGGTTTTGAACTTGCTCCCATCGTTGGAGGGCAGGTTATTCTTCATGCACTCCAGCAGAGTCAGCATGTCCTCCTGAGACCAGCGGTCTGAGCAGCAAAGAAACAGGCTTAGCAGCAGCGATGGGCAGGCAGCCTTCCCGGCAGGACACAGGGACTACAGCTCCCAGCGTGCAGCTCCGGCCCACACGCCGGGACACGTAATCTCCACATGCTGCCTCTCGAGATTAAAGATCAAAGGGACGTGGCTGTTTCCATCACCCTCGAGCAACTTTCTACGGGCCAAAACAATCCGGGCAAAGCTAGAAAATCCACTCGGTGCAAACCAGAGAGACTCGCTTATCCCTGTACACTATCAGATAAAGCGATGGCTCTGCCACGCGGGAGCAGAGGGCTATTTCCTACGCACGGGAGTGAAGCCTTGCAGAGCGAGACAGGAGCGACGCGCTCTCCAGCCAAGGAGGAAACAGGGAAACGCACTTTCTAAGTGGAGAAGTTGTGTCCGGAGCAATGGGAAACCCCCCAGCACTGCTTTTCCTTCAACTCGGAGAGCCTTGCCATTACCTGGGGACCTAGCTCCACGGTGACCTCTGCCAAGGTCAAAGCACAGAGACCACAAAGCAGAGAAGGGGCAGAGCCCAGCACAGCCCCGCTGTTTTGCAGCATGGTCCCTGATGGTGCAGGGGTGATGGTTATGCCACCCCAACGTCCCCCGAGCTGCTGGGAGGAGCGTCCCCAGCTCCCATACAGACAAGCTTCTGGGATGGCGGGACAGGCACATGGCAAAGCCGGGGAGCCTGGAGCAACCGGGAGGCCAGGAAGGGCAGCAGCCCCGTGCCGGGACAGGCAGCAGGCAGGATATCCCAGCACCAAATGCCCCATCCAGCACCAACTTTGGGACTGCTTCCTCACCAGGGCAATTCCTCTGCTGGGCTGTCTGCTCCGAGCTGCCACACCAGCTGGGGAGAGGAGCCCTAGGTGCTCTGCAAAGATGGGTGGCCCTGGGGAAAAGCAGTGGGCCCCTGGGAGGCGGAAAGAGAGGTCCCCAGGGACGGGCTGGAGGAGGAGCAGAGCCCCAGGCCGCACACCCACGCAGCCCTATCTGCTTCAGCCCGGGACGGGCAGCCGAGCCCAAGGGCTCCCCAGGCATGGGAACTGGCTCTCCATGGCACCCCCTGCCCCCACATCACTGCCGGGCAAAGACTGGGGGTGTTTGGAGCTGCCTAAGGGACACAGGAGCCTCCTGGCGAGACAGGGAACAGCGCAGCCGTTCATGGATTTGAGGAAGCATCTCTCGCCCTCCGTCCCCCAGGAATGAAAACAAGCTCCCAGAAATACCCGGCTGCAGCTCTCCCTCTGCTCAAACTCAATACGCACGGAAACACCATCTCTGCCTCCTGTCTCCGCATCAGCCCGGTGAAGGGCAAACCCCCCCCATAACCCCAAATCTGAGTGAGGGATGTTAAAGGACACATGGGACCCGCAGCCAGGCAGGGGGAGTGCAGCCAGGACCTGTCCCCCCACCCCATTTCGCCTCCTGGACCTGTCAGGTTAGGGGGTCGAGGCAGGACAGTTTGGGATCCAGCCTGTCTCCGTAGTTACTTCATCAGGTCCGTTAGGGATTAATTGTGGTGGGGGAAGTGGAAAGAGCTCCCCGCCCCACCCCATAAAGCAGGGAGCCCAGCAGCTTGGGATGTGTCTCCACGCTGCCGACTTCAGAGCCCCGAAACGTTACGAAGGGAGAAAAGAGACAGGAAACCCCCAATCCCCACAGTGCCTCAGCGGGGATCAGAGCTGGGGGGGCACCGAGCCCAAAATTTTGTCTTCCTGTTTTTCCCATCTACTTTCCAGACCTCCCCCCGGGCAAGGACCAACGACACAGAATCGGGCCATGAAGTTGGTGCTGACTTTACTTGCAGAAATCAGGAAAAATAACCGAAAGCAGCATGGCCACGAAAATCAAGTGGGTAGAGAGAAGGGGATGAGACACCCCCCCCCAAACTTGCCCCCATCAACAAGCCCCGTGCCTCAGTTTCCCCCCTCCAACGCAGGCATGCCTCGAGACTTTTGGCCCTGCGTGACCCCCAGCTGGCAGACAGCCGAAATAACCACAGCCCACAGGAATACATAAGAAACCTCCCCAAAACCCTCGCCAGCAGCGGGGTGGGGACAACAGGGACCCCACGCTCAGCCCCCCTATCCCTCCATCCCCGTTCCCTCCAGCTGGGGTTTGCCAAAAAATGCCGGAATTGCGGAGTTCACCCGCCAAGATGAATGGGGTTGTCTGTGCCCGGGGACCGATTTATCCCCGGCTCTCCTGGCATCAGCCGGGCCGGGTCTATATTAGGAAAGCTGCCCCGGTGTAATTAAATCCATCTAAAGACCCGGCGAAGGACACGTGCTCCAGCCGGGTTCGCTTGGGGCAACAAACCAACTGCGGCAAGGGAGAAGAGACAGGGGGACCAGGAGGGCGAGAGGGGCTGGACCGTGCTCCCCGGGTTTGGGGGGGACCCGGGGAGTTTTCAGGTGGTGGGTTAGCGAAGCCCCTGCTGCCCAGGCGGGCTGCCCCAAATAAAATGTCCCTTTTTTCTTGTTTTCCTCCCCCTTTTCCAATAAAGCTGAACCTCTGATGTCATCTCAGGGTCTGGAAGCCGGAGGCCCAAGGTAACGGCTCGGCTTTTAATGCAGCCCAGATGTGAACGGCAAAGGCAGCACCTCTTTGTGCCAGCTCCCCCCCACCCCCCGGCCCCAGCCAAAACACCAGCCACCCAAAAAGAGCATCCCTGACGCCGCAAGCCGGCGGCCGCCCTTCGCCAGGGCCGGAGGGGCTGCCGGCACACTGGCGCGTGCATCCGCATGCTCGCACATGTGTGCGTGATCCCCCGTGGCAGAGCCGGGATCGGGAGAGGCAAATCTGCTCCCCCCCATCTCCCCGGCACAGTCGGGATCGCGGCTCCTCCATCCCTCGGACAAAAGGGCCGCCCTGAGGTTTTTTGGTTGGTTTGTTTTTTTTTTTTTTTTTACATGTGGCAGCGGCATTCCCGTGGGACCCCCGGTGGAAGAGGGGGTGCTCACCTTGGTTTTTGGGAGCTGTCATTTCCAAGTCTGCAGGGCACTCGGCTTCGCCGTTCATCCTCCACCTGCCTGTGCCCAGGACGGTCCCCGCCGGCTCCCTCGCGCACTACCCGAGATCACTCCCGCTCGGCTCTGCAAGCAAAGGGAGACCCCCGCTAGGCACCCCCCCCATGCCGGGGTGGCCCCCCAAACCCCTGATGGGGAGCGGGGGGACCTGACCCAAGCATCCTTTCCTCCCCCCCCACTCCCCACCTCCATGAATGAGGTGCTAGGATCCTCCCCCACACCCAGCCCTGCGAGGTTTTGGGGGGGCCTTGGAGAAGGGGTGCAGGGTAGGGGTAATAAGGGAGGAGAAGGTAGGCGCATGGCGGGGTCCCAGAGATCCTGGGGGGGGGGGGGTGTTGAGGAGGGGGGATCCTGAATGGTGGCATGACCCTCACCCTGGTGGGGTGAGGAAGAAAAGGGGTGCGTGGGCAGGGGAAAAGGGTTCAGGGGGACACCCCTGAGGTTGGGGGAGGGGGCGGCAGGATCTGAGGGGGATCCCCACAGATCTAAGGAGAGAAGGATTCGGGGTCTCCCTGAGGTGGGGTGGGTGGGATCCACAGACCATGGTCAGGGGGATCTGAGCAACAGGGCTCCAAGGG